>JACEIK010003077.1:19974-65578 GCA_018107945.1 Datura stramonium | reverse complement strand
TATTCTTTAATTAATCTTTTGTTATTATTAAAAAAATATATTAAAATTTTGTGTGGTTATTCAAAAATTTTTACTAAGATACACGTGCAACGCACGTGACGAGAAACTAGTGTGTGTGTATCTCTCTCTCTATAATTCACACATTCAATACAAATTTGATTGTTTAATTTTATGAGGTGTATTTATTTCACTTTTAAAAAGTCCACAGAGATGATAGGACTTTCCGCAAAAATCAAATGTGTAACTGAAAATGCAACTTATGTTCAATAAATAATTACTTCGTTAAAACCTTTATGTAATGTACAATGTTTAGATATAGATTCAAAATAGTTCCTTGATGTACTCATAATAGTTTGTCTTATAAGCTTTGTCAAAAGTGAGAACTTTTAATTTTTGTCAAATATTTGCAAACTTTGTCAATTAATTTTGAGGGGAACTATGAAAAACAAATAAGATTAACTAGGCATTATGAAATTTTAATAACCACAACACAAAAAATTGTACTAGATATATAAATTAAATAGAGCAAAAATAGCAAAAGTTGCATCAAATTTCAAAAATACAAAAAATAACAAAAATTATAAAAAACTACATCTTCAAATGTGAGTTCTCCGGTAGCAGAGCCATGTTTTTCAGTAAAGGAGTTCAAAATATAAAAAAATAAACGCACGAAGAATTCAAGGGAATTCAACATTTACTATATATACATAAAAAATAGTTATAATCTTGTATATACAATGTAATTGCTCATCGAATGGAGTTCCTCTCACCCGGCTCCGCCCCTAGTTCTCACTAACTTTTTTTTTCCGTAGTTCTAGTCAAATATAATAGATAGAGTTTGTTAAAAATTTGATGGAGACCACAAATTTATAGGTAAAAACTGTTCAAGAATATATTTAAGGGACTACTTTGAATCTACTCAAACTTGAGGGACGATTTTTATCATTTTTCTTAACATACGTACATCTTGGTTCTTGGCCATTATATTTCGTGTTCTCCTCAAACCGGAGTCGACGTGTTAAACCGATTCGGCTGAGATGTGGTGCATTACTGACCCCGGTTCCAAAGGATATTTTAATGGAAACTCGGAAAATAAATAAATATTGAAAAAGCTAAAAAAAAAAGTGGAAAATAGAAAAATATCTCCAAGCTTTAAACCCAAAACCCTACATTCGTTAAACCTCTGTCATCTTCTTCATCTTCCATTTTCTCAAACTCTCATAGAGTTGAGTCTTGTCTCTACTTCTTTAATGGCTAATTGACCTTAAATAGAAAAACTATGGCGACGAAGAAGAAGAAGCAAAATCAGAATTCCAGGAAGAGTAGCCAAATTGAGAAAACAGTGAATTACAGTAGTGATGGAGTTCAGAAGAGGAGTAATAAGAAGAAGAATAGTAAAAGGAAGAAGCAGCAGCAACAGTTTTTGAATGAAGACGACTATCGACTTAGGCTTCAAGAGGGTTTGTATTCACCTGATTACATACTGGCTAAAATTTTCAGAAAGGATGGTCCTCCACTTGGTGATGAATTTGGTCCACTTCCTTCAAATGCTTTTTGTCGCAGTAAGGAAGGTAAATTTTCTTGTGATCATTTTATATTTTGAGTGAATTTCGATGAAGCAAATTGGTTTTGATTGTTGAATCGTCTAGGTGGTTGTTCTGTATATGGTTGTGTTTCATTTCTTGCTCCCGTCAGAAGTATCACTCTATGGCTAGGGATGTGAATGGAAGTCTGTTATAAGCAATTGAGTCCATGGGTGTGCATTACCACTGACACTGCTACTTCTTTTATTGTGAGTTCAGACTTAGACTTAGGATAGATTTTTATAACACACCTATGACATGATCAAATTCGGCAGGTGGGGGATGGATACACTTCTGTTTTTCCACTGTAGGTTCTCTACATTTTTCTGTATGTTGTGCTGCTTGGGGAGCTATCCTAACAGTAAACAATCTTAGGAAGAGCAGATTATGGTGGTGAGTCTGTGTGCATGTGCAAAAAGCATGAGTTCTTTTTTGGTCGTGACTTTGCTTTGGAACGTTGGGCCTTGATATTTTATGACCTTCAATATCCAAGGGGTTCGTCTAGGACCATAGCGGAAATGGTATCAGGATGAAGCTAAGGGGAAGCTTGAAAGAAGAAAGAGAAGCTATGCAGGACGGTGCCTTGGCTTGTTATCAATGAAATGATATTTGATTTGTCCATATATATAAAAGACAGAAATAAAATGATCTTTATATATCCAAAGGAAAAAAATGGCCCAGGCAAAAGAGGACTGGGTGCTTCTCCTCAATATATATCAGCCTATGAACATTTGACTCAAATATTCAAACTTTTGCTGATAGATGACATTGCTTGGCAGTTGATGCTCTGCAATATCTAGCTTTGCTATGCAGATAGAGAGAAGAGGGATAAAAGGAATCAAATCTCGGAGTCTGTACATGAAGAGATGATTCTAGTTGTAATAAATAGAGTAGGAAGGATTAGATAATAGCCACTTGTCATTGTTGAAAAGTGAAATGTCATAGAATGCTATTACATCTTCTGCTTCTGTTTGTTTCTATGGCTGATTAATGTGAGTTACTTCTTTCTTTATGCTTGCTGTGCCAAATCTTGTTCTTCCACGACCAGGTTCCAGAATTTCTAGTCAAGCTAGACAAGAAAACCAAGCAGCGACTAAGATGAGAAAGGTAGGCAAGATAGGTTCCAGGAAAAATCATCACAACCTCTAAGTGCTCAATATTTCTTTTCATTTTGTTCATATTTTGTGTTTGTATTTTACTTTTTCCTCACCAGGTCTCTGTGCCTGCCACCACGCATTGCCGGGCTTTATGTGAAAGTAGCCCTCCTATAATGAAGCATGGCAATGGGAAAGGTCTGATAACAAAAGACTTTTCAGTGAAAAAGTATAGCACTGGGAAAGGTTTAATGACCGAGAAGAGTGCTACTCTTAGAAATCACGGTATGGGGAAGGGTTTGATGACAGTTTGGCGGGCTACAAATCCTCACGCCGGAGATATCCCCACTGGTGTTGATTTTGGAGAGAGTGCTAAAGAGAGAAAGAAGAAGCTGCTGCAGCGACAGTCTCTTTTGGTTGAGCCTCATTCCATGCCTTTGATATTTACTTTGCAATTTGTAGTACATGCATGATGCATGTCTTCCAAGTTCCCTTTCTGATTCTTTGCGAAGGTTGGTAATTGCTAGCTGATCTTCTGTGTGCAGAGAAAAATAGAAAAGAAATTGCAGGATAAGAAGAAGGTTGGTGTGAAATGCAGAAAGGTAATATTCTGGCCAATGCTGAAAAGCTACTACTATTGGTGGTTGGAGTTGCTTTTTTTGATATGTAGTGATTCTAGTTTGGCATTTTGTAATTGCAGGCAGAGAATAAAAGGATTGAAAAGCAGAAGCTGCCTCGTAATGAAAGATGTGAACTTGCGCTGGAAGGAAGAAAGTATCAAGAAGTACCTATCAAAAAAAGAAAGTTCCAACAAGAGTTTACTCAGTTGGGGTCGCTAATGGATGATGAGGAACTTGAGTTAATGGAGTTGGAAGCAGGACCTAACTCATTGACATGCTGTACACACTTTGCAAGCAATGGACTTCGTGGCTGTTCACTTTGCAAAGGTAAGAATAAGACCCCTTCTTTTACCTATCCTCTTTGCAATTGTTAGTTAATTGCTTCCTGTTTATTCTATCCTCTATTTCTTTATTTTGTTGGCTGTTTTTACTTTTTCTTCTCTTAACCTTACTTATATGGTCCAATTGCTTATTGTAGATAACCAAGTTATATTACACGATTAACCAGTCTTCAATTTGCTTTGGAGTATACAGATTTACAATTTATTTCTAACAAAATTCCTAATGCTCTAGGTTTACTTCCAAAGTTTCCTCCGGATTCAGTACTAATGAAGCTGCCTCTCTATGTGCGACCGTGGGATTCCTCTCCAGAGCTTGTCAAGAAACTTTTCAAGGTACTTGGGAAATAATATTCTTTGCCGAGTCTGATGGTGTTAGTAATCAAAAAATATAATATTGGATTGTCATGGTTAGTGCTCACTTGGTATACCTCATTTGTGTCTTTTTTTAAAATCAAGTAAGTGTATTTTCATTCATAACCATGGCCAAAACGGCACATACAAGTGGTATAACAATATAGATAATCTACGAAAAGATATGATTCTCTACAAACTTCACCAAGTCATCTATACAACAAGGAACTTCTTGATTGCACCAAAAGAAAACAAGGGAGCAGAGACTATTCCTCAACTGCGAGAAACTCGACTTCACACCTTCAAAAGCTCTCCTATTTCTCTCTCTCCAAACAGCCTGCATTAAAGCAGGTGAAACCATATTCCAACCCTTCGTCTTTTTCTCTTTCTCGCACTCTTCCAACCAGAGGCGAATCCATGATTTGAAGACAAGGGGTGCACTACTATCTTTAACATAGTCTACTTAAAATTTAAAAGTTGCGATAAATTATGAGCAAAGGATAAACTTTAAAAATACAGATAGAACAAAAATCATGAAATACACACAAAAAAAATGAATAAGAAAAGTTTATATTAGTTAATAAAAATAAAAAGAGATGAGAATTATGTCTGAGTACCGTGAAAAAGAAGATGAGAATTTTGGACAGAACTTCAAAATTTTGGGGAATTTTTTTTATTGTTATGTGTTATAGAGTTGTAGTATGAAATGACCCAATAGAAGATAGAGGATTAGGCCTTTTCTATTTTAAAGTTTATTTTCTAATTAAATGAAAAGGGGTTGGGGCAAATGAGGTGGCCAAATTTTAATTTAAACATAAAAAAGAAATAAATTCACACAGTTGCAGCTAAAGAGATTCGAACCTGCGATGTAGCCTTGAGGCGCAATGCAAAGTTGATCATTTTACCAGCACCTAGATGTGCTTTGGGTTTGAGAGTGCACAATTAAATATATATCCATTTTCAAGGTATAATGTGCATATATATTTTAAAAAATTCTAAAGTTCACGGGTGCACGTGCACCCCCGCTGCTCCACGTGGGTCCGCTTCTGATTCCAACTGAACATCAACTCTTTCACAGTTTTTGGCATTACCCATGGAGTGCTAAACTATCTAAACGTATCCCATCATATCCACATTGTCAGCTTGCAATGTAGAAGAAGATGATCCACCTCCTCTCCTGCCTCCTTACACATGTAGCACCAACCGACGCCGACAACCTTCCGCTTTCTAAGATTTGTCGTTGTCAAAATCACCCCTTATGTGGCTAGCCAAGTGAAGAAACACACCTTCCTCAATACCTTTGGAATTGCATTATATGGAAAAACATACTCCCTAACCAAAAGTTTCTCATAAAAGGACTTCACAATGAACATTCCATTATTCCCCAAGCCCCACCTCCATGCATTGCGGTTGTTAGCTGGATCGACTTGTATATGTAGTAAGGCTAATAATCGTTGAAATTCCCTAATCATGAAATTCCCTTCTAAACCTAAGTCGCAAAAAGTCGCTCCACCTTGTATCCCCTAATTTGCTAAACTGTCAAGTCTATTTGGTAAGATATTTTGTACAGACCCTCGAGTTCATCTTTCGATATCATGTGCCCACATCTATCTATATTTTGATAAGGTAAATAATTTATATATCTATATAAAAGAAGGACTTGGGCCCGGTAACGTGACACTCTCCTAGGCCATAATTATTATTTATCTAATTTTCTAGATTTTTGCATTAAATTCCTAAATTTTCACCTAATACGTCTATTAGAATTCCTGAATTCCTCATTAATAGGTATCATTTGTAGCTGTAAAAGGTCTATTAGAATTCCTTAACTTCCTCATTAATAGGTACCATTTGTAACTACCTCCATTTTTTCCCTGAAACATTCCATTTCCTTTTCTTTTTAATTTCGTTTGTTTCCTTCCACACACATGAATTGCCCCCCCAAAAAAAAGAAGTTGTCTCTCTCTCTCTCTCTCTCTCTCTCTCTCTCTCTCTCTCTCTCCTCTCTCTCTCTCTCGCTTTCTTTTAAATGGATTTTTGTGTGTAAAAATGGGAAAATCATAGAACAAAGCCAAAGGAAGCGGCCATTCTTGAAAGAAATCCCATAATTTATCTGATGCCTCATTTTTTGCCATTTCCGACTAATCTAACAAAGGAAATACACACATGACTTGAAGGGTCTTCTTGCTCAATTATTTCTTGAGGTTTTAATTTGTGATAAATCTGTCAAAGGGACAAGCAACCACCATGGTTGCGGACACGAATCTTAGTTGTTTGGAGTCTCAAGTTAAGTGATATAATTCTTGCATAATCCCTTGTATTAATTTTTAAAAGCTTTTGGAATAAAATGTAAATACTGGTTTGAGAATTTACACACGTAACATACTAAGAGCAGGAAAGGAAGAAGAGAATAATTATAAATTATAAAACATAAAAAAAATAAAAAAAATAAAAAAAATAAAAAAAATAAAAATATTTTTAAAAAACTATTAATCTCCTTTATTAAAAGTTGAAACTCAAAAAATATTTTTAAAAAATAATTATAATAATTTTTTACATATGAAAAGTGAAAATTTTATCATTAATCAGCATGTCGATTTAATAAAAGGAACATAAAAAGAAGAATGACGAGAGAGTTAGGGCTTAAGTGTGAGTATTTCCTTTTAAGTCCTATTAAGATAGTTTTGTTTTTTGTCAGATAATTAAACTTTTGGAATTGATAATTTGGTGTTGTATTTATGTTTTCTTCATATCTATGTTATAAGATAAATAAATTTAAAATATTTTTTTATAAAATAATTAAGATTGAAGAGATAATATTTTTTTGCTTATATGCATAAAAAATCATTCTGAAATTGATGAAATGAAACTTCTTTGCTCATCTGCTGCATCTGATAGGAAATTTCTCTGAATTTTTTTCAACTTTTCGGTGACCGAAGTTGCAGCATGAAACAAAGACATGGAATAAGTGGGATGCTCGAAATTGTGCTCTTAATAAGCACTTCCTTCTCGTCTTTGAACAAATATTTTTTCTGTTATCCCGCTGGTCTCTTTTCGACCCTTTGGAGAACCGGATTCTACACCATATGATCCTTATTTGAAGCACCTAATGGTACTTCAAGATAGGTAGTCGAAGTGGCCCCAACCCTACAATTCAAAACTTGAGCAATCAATCTAATGTCATTCACCTCCCCAACAGGAAAGATCTCACACTTCCTCAAATTTATTTTAAGGCCTCACACCGCCTGAAATCAAATGAAAACTTGACCTAAATAATCCAACTTGGTCTCAACTGCATCACAAAAAATCAAGGTATCATCCGCAAACAACAAATGAGACGCAAAGATTGTCCTTGAACCCCCAATCACAACATTGAACCCCTTCAATTATCCTCCAAGACAACTCTATCCATTATCATTCTCAAAGCTTCCATAACTAAAATAAACAACATTGGAGATAAGGAGTCCCCTTGTCTTAAACCCCTTGAACCCCCCAAAAACCCACACGTATTACCATTTACCTACAAATAAAATCTCATTGAAGACATGCAAAATAAATCCATTTCCTCCACTTCTCTCCAAATCCCATTTGAAGCATAATGGAATCTAGGAACCTCCAAGTTCACATGATCGTAGGCCTTTTCAAGATCAAGTTTGCACAACACACCTGACACTCCTTTGCTTTCTACTTGAATCCATCACTTTGTTTGCCACCAACGCTGCATCCAAAATCTGCCTATCTTCCGCAAAAACATTCTACGAAGTAGAGACAGTCTCGTCTAACACCTTCTTAAATCTAATGGAAAGCACCTTAGAAATGATCTTATATATGAACTAGACTAATAAATCTATAGTCCTTCATGCTCGTAGCTCTCTCCCATTTGGGGAAGATGATAATGAATGAAGCGTTCATACTTTTCTCAAATTCACCTTTTTCTTGAAACTCAACAATAGTATCCATCACATAGGTTTTGACTGTATTCCAGCAATATTGAGAAAAAGCCAAAGAGAAACCACCGGGACCTAGGGCTTTGTCACCGGCATAACAATCTCCCGCCCTTTTCACCTCCTTGATTGCTCCCTCTAGCCACTCACACTCCTCCCCTCTGATATGATTGAACCTTAACCCCCCTCTCATTGTTAATGTTCTGTTTTCTAAGAGGATGTAGTTCTCTTGTACTCAATAAATTTACACAAAGATGATCTGTAAAAATGGTGAAGCATTTTGCACTTTGATGCTTTCTTAACATAAGCTCACCTTCTTTCCTATTTATTTTTTTATATTAAAAAAAGCATATGGGCTAACATGCAGTTTGTTTGCAGGTTTTCCACTTTCTTTGTACTTATGCTGCAAGAATTGATATATGCTCCTTCACAATTGATGCGTTTGCACAATCATTTCATGAAAAAGTAAGTTCAGCTCTGTACTAGTTATTCTCCATCTTTCTCTTTTGAGACCTGATAGCTGCTTCTAAAGATGGCGATCAGATGTCTATCATTTACCTATATTGATTTGATTTTTGTTACTTTCAGGATTCCTTGCTCCTTGGACAAGTTCATTTATCCCTTCTCAGGCTTCTTTTGGCAGATGTTGAAATTCAGCTTAACAAGGGTTTCATTCATCAAGCAAGCAGAAGTTGCAATTTCTTGGGATTGGTTCACTCAGTGAGTCTACATGCCTTCAGATCCATTGTCACTTTAATAGGATTTTGCATATTAGAATAGGTTTGAGTCTTTAAGAAGCAGCTGTGAGACGATTTATGTACTGGAATTTGTATATATTTGCTATTAGGCTAGTGCTTCCTGGAGCTTCAATCTGAATATGGCTTATTTATTTCATTATTATTACTTTCCTACAGAGGAGGTTACATTACTTTGATAGGACAATAGAAAAAACAGAAGATAAGGGAGAGAAACAATGATGCTTCAGGAGATGAAAGGGGTTGGAATCTGAAATTTGTGGAAATGTAACAAAAAAGAACTTGACTATGTTATGGTCAACCCACAAATTGTGCTGGGTTATTTCCTGAATAATAAGTTTATACAAAGTATCCTGGAGCATATTAGTATGAACTTCACTTATACTGTTGAACGACTTCGGGGAGTTGACATGAGTTATACTTTACCAAAAATGGGAATAAGAAATAGTCATGGGCGTATAATCTTAAATTCTTCAGGAAGTGCATGTAATGAAGGTAGAAGGTCCTTAATAATTATCAAAAAAAGAAATAATAGGAAATTTAGAGGTCCTATATTTACAATTTAGATAATTCAAGAAAATGGGGAGATTGATAATGATGTCACATATGGTGCGGATGTATGAAATGGAAGCTCGCGTCTAGTATCTTGTGTGATAAGAAGGTGCTACCAATACTTAAAGGTAAGTTTTATCAAAATGTTTGTTAGACCAACTATGTTTTTTTTTTTGAATATGGTAAAATTGTATTTAATCTAAAATCATCAGCACTTGAAAGTGCTAATGGGGTACTTTACAAGCAGATTTCCGAAAAACAATGTACATAAACTATTGTTGTTAGCTTACAATTTACACATTACCTAGAATATCTACCATATTCTCTTACTCCCCCACTATATCCCGTTTACACCAAAAATAGAAAGGACTAGGATAATTCATTTTCATTGTTTGTATGAAACTAGCTCTATCTTCGAACTGTCTTGAGTTTCTCTTCTTCCAAATTGTCCACCAGATGCAAGCTGGAATGGACTTCCACCAATCTTCCTCTACTTTTCTTCTGCCAATATCTTTCCGGTTACACAAAAGTTCTAGAGTTGATCTAGGTAGCACCAAAGTCACTCCCAGGATACAAAAAAACATGTGCCACAGATTTGCCGTTGTCCGACAATGTAAAAAATAGATGTTCATTACTTTCTACATCTTTCTCACAAAAGAGACATCTTGAGCATATCTATAGACCTGTTCTCTGTAAAGCCTCTTGTGTTAAAATGGCCCTCCTTGTAATCAACCAAACTATGTTGTAAGGGGTAGAGTGTTGACCAGTCAAAAATTCGCACATCCAGAAGGTGAAAGTAGCGGAATGAGGATCCTTAGATAGATGTTTGAACATATTAGGAGAGACAAGATTAGGAACGAGGATATGCTGGATAAGGTGGGAGTGACCTTTATGGTGGACAAGATGTAGGAAGCGAGACTGAGATGATTTGGGCACGTGAAGAGGAGGAGCACAGATGCCCAAGTGCGGAGGTGCAAGAGGTTAGCAGTATTGGTCTACGGAGAGGTAGAGGTAGGCCGGGGAAGAATTAGAGAGAGGTGATTAGATAGGACATGACATATCTTCAGCTTACCGAGGATATGACCCAAGATAGGAGAGCTTGGAGGTCGAGGACTAGGATAAAAGGTTAGTAGGTAGTCGAGAGATTTCCCTCTCTTCTGGTTGAGAGCATGGTTCTAGTTTAGAGCACCTTATTTGCTTTCTCTTCTCCTTACGTATTGTCATTACCATTCTTTCTTTGTCTTATGCTCCATATCTTACTATTATTGCTGTTTCTTTTGCTTTGACTATCTCTCTGTTTCTGCTCTCATTACTTTTCTTCCCTTAGTTATTTTCGTCACATCTTTTTCACTCTTGTATTTCTCAAACCTGTTTTGAAGATCACTTTTCTTGAGCCGAGGGTCTTTCAGAAGCAACCTCTTTACCCCACAAAGATAGGGTAAGGTGTGCGTACATCCACCCTCCCCAAACCTCACTTGTGGGATCTCACTGGGTATGTTGTTGTTGTATAAGCTTGAGTTTTGAAGAAAACATCCTTCCAATTTCAAGCAGTTCTTTTAGTATGAGACTGACACAATAATCTTTCTCGAGGATTGCTACTCAGATATACAATGTTCATTGTTCTCTTTTTAGTGGGAAAGATGGAACTAGCTATTAGCAAAGTAAAGTGCACCTGCACCAGAAATTTATGATCCTTGCTAATACATTTGTTCCTCAAACCACACCCTCCCCCCCAAAAAAAAAGAAAAAAGAAGAAAAGAAATCCTTGCAAAAAATATGTCTTTTTTGTTGGAACTAACCCACCCACCCCCAAAAAAAGAAGAAAAGAAATCCTTGCAAAAAATAAGTCTTTTTTGTTGGAACTAAGAAGAACATAGGTATATAAAATACTCAGAGTTTTATGGGTCTTATTTCATTAAGTTAACTAGTAGCATCACTTGTAGGGGTAGCCTTTGCTTTTCCAAAGTGTCCTACTACACTGCAATATGCTTAATGGAAAATACTGAATACCAAGTCTGGTTTGGAGTTGAGTACCAGAAAGTCCTAACAGTTTGGTTTGGAGAGTTGAGTACTAGAAAAGTCCTATAATTATCACGAAGTACCACAAACCCCAAAGACGTCTGAAATCTCTATCAGGCAGTATGCAGATACCCTCTGCCATCAGCACCATTGGTGTTATCAACATATTAATATAAGTTATCTGCTTCTCTATTGTATCAGCTAACAATGTTGGCATGTTCTACCCGCGACCTCCTTCTATGCATTCTGCAGATCCTCTTCTTCCATAGCCACAATGGTGACACTAGTGTGGTGAGATGATTGATTCTTGGATATGAAGAGATGTGATTGGTTGCTAATCTCTTTCCCGCGAGAGGATATATGCTGTTTGATTATTTATATGCTCGTCTATTCTGCTGACAAACTTTCCTTCGTTACTGTTTTTCTTCAAAATCTTCTTGTCCATTAAAGTATGGTGTTCTGAAAGAGGAAACATTCATCTTATTTTGACAGATTGAACATGAAGAATTTTGTCTGAAACTCTGGATTAGTTCTCTCAATGCCTTAACATGGACAGAGATACTACGTCAAGTCTTGGTTGCTGCTGGTTTTGGGTCCAAACGTGGTAGAGTACCTGGAGAGGCTCTCAGCAAGGTACTGCAGTTTCTGGATACTGATATAATTGTAGTCTTGCATCTTTGATATATCAGTGGCTATAAGTTATTCTTTAATGTTTTTGTCGCTGGATGTTTTAAATGAATTTTGATATGTGAGTAGTCATATTTCATTGTAAGAAATAAATTGTTGGGAATGCTGAGTCCTCTTCACTGGGTAGTGAAGTGGACAAGTACTGTATTACTTATCGAATTCAACTCTCTCCAGAAAGCACCCTATAACACATCCCAGGGCCGTTTGGAAGGACATCTTGGGATTGAATTTGGATGTAATTGGGTGCAATCATACAGTTTTGACCTGTTTCTCTGGCCAAGTAACTACTTGGTCAACATGGAATTCGGTGTAACTGAGGAGAACAATTACATTCTCCATTTTTTAAAAAATTATTCACTTTATCAGAATACACACACACACATATTACTTTCCAACCCGGTGCTTCCGTTCCAGGTACTAGTATTTCGCAACTCATATTATCCTTCTGTTTTTACATTTTTTCTAATTGCATATTCAGATTGCAGGACACTAGAACTAGTACATTGTAGGTTGATGTTTTAGTGATGGTGATGGACGCAGTGACTTGCTATGTTGTTATTATTATTATTATCTTTTTTTATCAGTTTCTTTATTTTAAATATCTTATTTTCTTATTGGTGTCTTGGTGGTGGTGATGTGGCTTCTTCATCCTGTATGAGCTAGAGATATGAAACCTGATTCTTATGTAAAAATTGTGTTTTGATATTTTTATTTTCTATTCATTAGTATAAATATTTATTGTAGAAGAAGTACTTTGTAAACTCATGTCTATCTTCTTTTTTCTTTCAAATTTAAAAAGTGCAACCAATCAAGTATCATATTTATATTCATTCGAGTTGTTGGTTAAAATTTAAATTCATTATTGAAATTATTTTTAATTCATTCAAGGTAAAATATTATTTATTTGGAAGATACCGGTTATTCTTTACAATATTAGTTAGCAATTTAAAATTATTTAATATCAATATATTTTTACAAGAAAATATATACCCTGTCTGTTTCTATCTATTGGTCTTAGTTTGTTTGGGCACAAAGTTTAAGGAAGTAATGGAAACTTTTAAATCTTGTGGCCTTATACTAAAAATATGTATAATGTACCAAAATGCCCTTGAATCTAGTGGTCTTAAACATGCTACATGAGATGTTGAAATTATAAAGTTGCCAAATTAGGAAAGAGGCGTTTTTTTTAAACAGACTAGAAAGGAAAGTAAGACAAATAAATAGAGAGATAAAACATTTTAAATATGTAATACAATAACATATCCAGTGTAATCCCACGAGTGGGGTCCAAGGAGGGTGTACTTAACCTTACCCTTAGTGTCTATGTTTTCATATAGAAGAGCACTGTCTCTGATCTTGTGAATGGCTATGCATCCGGCTAACTTTAAACTTTTAGTGATCTTGATTTTTCTTGACAAAGCCTTAAATCTTACTACAGACCTAATAATGCTATAAGCCTGTAGCTGTCATCCTTCAGTGGAGTGTCTTGGAGGAAGCTTTGCTGTTTGATTCATGACGTTGGTCTGTGATCCTCATTTTCTTTGGTTTCTTGTTTCTTAGGAAGTTAGTTTGATGGCTAAGTATGGGTTAACCTGTGGTACACTGAAGGGTGAACTTTTTAGCATTCTGCTAATTAAAGGAACTGATGGAATGAAAATTCATGAGCTGGCAAAACTTCAATCTGTAAGTGGATGTGAATTCCGGTCCTTACTATTAATATTATCATTTACCACTGCCTCCTTCACATCATAAAATGCTTTGGTTAATGAATCTTTTTCTTTTTGTCTTGAAGATTCTTGGATTGAATCTGGCAGCGACAACCATTCAGCTAGAAGATTTAATAAGCTCAACCCTTTCTAGTGACATTACCTTGTTTGAAAAGATTTCATCTTCGGGTTACCGTCTACGTATTAATCCTTCTTCACAGGAATCTGAAATTTCTTTCTCAGATTCCGAAGGAGATGGAGCAGAGGTTATTAGTGGATACATCAGAGATAATTCAGACTGTGAGTTTCGCGAACTAGTTCCAGCTGAATCTGAACGGAGATATCATCAGTTTGAAAATAGGAACGGTTTGTCAACAGTAAATACTGAAATTGATGAAAGCTACTCAGGAGAAGCATGGTTGTTGGGGCTGATGGAAGGTGAATATTCAGATCTGGGCATTGAAGAGAAGCTGAACGCATTGGTGGCATTGGTTGATCTTCTTACTGCTGCATCCAGCATCATTGAAAAGGTAAAAAATTCAATGTGAGTTCATTTAGTCCTTTAAAGGAACTCTTCCCTCTAGGTTATCATGCCATCAAATTCTTCTACATTCCTATTTGCATTTCTTGTTTACTGTGCTAAGTTCTGCTTTTTAACACATTATATTCATATTTACTAGCGCCAGAGCAGAGCTAACTAAGTTGTGCTAGTAGGTGAAGTTCTAAGAAATTTTTGAGCTGAAAGATAAGACCTTGAAAATTGGTGGCAAAGAAGTTCTAACCATCACAACATGTATATGTTGGGTACTATACTAGGAAAGAAATTCTAAATGTTCTGATGGCAAAGAAAGCCTTGTAGAGATGGTGAAATATAGATGCTTAGGCCTGCTGGCTCTATGGTGTAATTTTCAGGTTGTATATGATATGGACAGGTGTTAATTGACGAAACTAGCGAGGGTGTCAACCAAACACTTGAACTATGGAGAAGCATGTTAGAGAGTAAGGGTTTTCGGATAGGCAAGACTGAATACATGCATTGCTGGTTTAGTCAACACGAGAGGAGAGAGGTTGAGGTGAGACTAGATGGGATTGTAGTGCCAAAATGCAAACAATTTAGATCTAAGCTCCGCTTCAAGAGAGAGGAATGATAGATGAAGATATTACTCATAGGATTAAAACCGGATGGTTGAAATGGAGAAGTGTACCGGGGTGTTATGTGATAGAAGGATACTTACCAAAGCAGAAGGTAAGTTCTATAAAACCAACTATATTATATGGTTGTGAATGTTGGGTTGCTAGAGTCCTGCATATTCACAAGGTGAGTGTTGTGGAGATGCGGATGCTAGATGGATGTGTTCATACCTTGACTATATTTGCCGGAAGGTGCAAGTAGCACAAATTGAAGATAAAATGCGAGGAAGTCGTGTGAGATGGCTTGGACATGTTTTGTGTTGACCTATAGATGCACCTGTCCGTAGGTGTGAAACTATGATAAGTGAAGGAGTTTAAAGGAAACGGATTAGACCTAAAATTATATGAAAGGAAGTGGTCTCAAAAGACCTCCAAATTCTTGGTATCAATACAAAATTAGCTAAAGATAAGGCATAATGGAAGAAAAAGATCCATATAGTTAAGGATAGGTTTTGGACTCGTGTGGAACTTTTATTATTATTATTATTTTTATTAGTATTATTTGTATATACTTTTAACATATTTTTCAGTTTTATTTTATTTATTATGATGATGATATGATATGAACTTAAATGAAGAAATGAGTATTCATATAGTCGACCCCAACTTGTTTGGGACGATGCACAGTTGTTTTTATATGATATGGACAACATATAGATTTCATCAGCTCACTACATGAGTAATTTTTAGAGTGAAGGGTGAAAAACACATCTAAAGTGTCACGGTTTTTTGAGTTTCTAACCTGAATTATCAGGGGTGTGAGTTTCGTATCTGAACTATCACCAAAGTTTATTAAACACGCTTTAACTATCAATTGCTCACTTTTTCTATCTGAATGATGGTGATATTTCAGGTAGGAAAGTGAGCAATTGATAGTTGAAGTGTGTTTTAATAGACATTTAGTGATAGTTCAGGTACGAAAAGTAAACACGTGATAGTTGAGGTAGGAAATTCAATAAACCTGGATACTTTGGGTGTGTTTGTTGACCTTTCACTCTAATTTTTATTTACTCTTAATTATGTCACACACTAAAGCTGAGGAACGTAAGCTACCTGATGCTTTCAACTTACTATCGAGGGAACCGATCTAACATGATATACTTGCATAATCCATGCATGAGTCAATAACATAAATATTTCCATGATGTTTGAAATAAGGAAAACATCATATTTCCAAAAGTAGTCATTTTCTTCAACATAATGACAACATATAAACTAGTACTCACAATGTCTATAGAGCCTCTATGACATGACGAATGAAAAGAATGACGAGACAAGACCTCAACTATACCCAAAAGAATAACTGTAAAACACTTGCCACCACGAAGATGCAATGGGATCACCAAAACGATTGAAGGAAGGAGGGAGGAGGCCTAGCAAGTGGTAGCATCATCTGGAGTAACAGTAAGACACTTGCCACCACGAAGATGCAATGGAATCACCAAAACAATTGAAGGAGGGAGGGAGCAAGTAGTAGCATCGTCCGAAGTAACAACAAAACAGTTGCCACCACGAAGATGCAACGGGATAACCAAAGCAATTGAAGGAAGGAGGGAGGACCCCTAGCAAGTGGTAGCATCGTCCGGAGTATCAACATTTGTGATCACACTATTTATACTCTGCCCCCACTAAGGAGCGGGAGTACAATATTTGTTGCACTCCGAATGTGTCATAGACTCATGATGCATAGGATGGGACAAGCATTAAAGAAAGCATAATGCAATAGCTATTTAAATCAAGGAAAGTATTTCTTAAATCATAAAGCTTTTAGAGACTTTAAACATTCTTTGAAAACTAAACATGTGCCTTTTCCTTTTTCATAACATAACATACATTATAACTTTTAATCAGGGGCACCTATAGGCTAAGTTGTTTGGACCCTTTACTTTTGGTGCTGCACCTGTGTCGACACGTCATGGATATGGGATCCATATCGGATTTGGTCAACTGATTTTGGTACTTTGACCAAAATCGGCGGATAAATTCATGACAGATACAAGGTTTGTGATCAAAACAAAAGTTAAGCTAAAATTGAAGAAAAGGGAGTACTTTGTATATAGAAATTTCTATGTCAGTCATTTTCCTTATAGAACCTTCTGAGTTCTCCTCTTAATCAACATTTTCTCCTTGGAATACCTTGTAAGTTTTCCACAGTGTCATAATTTAGACAAATAACTTTGTGCTTAGATATTTGAATTATTTTTGGCTGAATTTCCTCATGTGAGTGGAGCCCATGTTCATCACTGTCACGACCCGAGTCTATACCCTGGACGCAACACGGTACTTGCCCCCACAAGTGACCCCAGCTAACCCATGGCTTAACATCACTCTGGCATACTTAATTAAATAGACGCGGAAGTTGTATAAACATAACTAAATATCACTTTTCGACAGAGAACATGTATGATAAATACTGAACAAAACTGTGTCTGAAAGCCATCTAAAGACTGACAAGTTGCTGGGACAAGCCCCTAACTAACTCTAAAGTCTAACTCAAAAGAAAATTGAACTGAAAGATATTCTTGTCCTCGGAAGATGAGGACTCACCAAATATACTGTTGCTGAAGTCGTCAGAAGGGAACTACTGTCGGTGCAGTGACTGAGAACCTGTACCTATATCATAATACGATACAACATGGAAATATGCATCAGTACTTTGAATGTACTGAGTATGCAAGATGTAGGTAAAAACAGTAGAATACATAACTGAGCTGATATGACATGAAATGACCAACTGTGAGCTAGTAAGTACTGGAATATAATGGTAATAATGTAAATACAGACACTGACTGATGGTCATAAACTTATCCTAAAAACTGAATAAATGGAATTGAAATCTGTGATTGAACTGTCTGATGCCCGTTCGGGCTAAAACCTACGGTGGCAACATAGTTCTAGGAACCTGGGTGCGCTAAACCCTGGCCCACTCGGTGCTAAGTCCTACTCCCACCGGAAATTCTAATGGTAACTACTAGGCTGATAGCTCGAACCTGATGTCCCGAGACTTAAGTCAGGAATACTTATCTGGAAGTAACCTGAGAGTCTGAAGGACCTGATAACTTAACTGAATCTAAGGGTTCTAATACTGACCAGAGCTGCTTTAGCTGAAAGCGTCGTAACCGTCTAAAGAACACTCTGAAAATTGAGACTATGGAGTTTTACTGAACTCCTCAAGAGACTGAGTATAGTCAAACTGATCAGCAGACATTTCTGTAAGATACTGAAAAGTGCTAAATACTGACTGAGACTGAATAAGCAATAAGCTAACTCTTATTCATCTAACTGTACTATCATGATAATTGAAAGAAATATGATATCAGAATCAAGCAACATTCGTATCTGGATAGTTATGCAAGACTCTACCAACCACGTGCAAGGATTAGGGCTAAACACATATTTCATGAAAAAACTTCAACATGAATTATAACTAGTAATAACCTTCAAGAATTTACAGGAATCATCACAAGGAGGAAAGTCATAAACTAACTAAAACATAACCCTAGTTTTGATCTTTAAGAGACTAGAATTGATAGAATATCTGTAGGGGTTTTGGGGCATAAGGGAAGAGTAATTCCCTCGTTGAAATCCTACATACCTGGAGTAGAATTTCTTGGAAGAAATCTTGAGAATCTAAGAAGGAATTTGCAAGCCCTAGCTTTGCTCTGAGAGAACCGTCTGTCTGAGTTCTTCGTACTTCTGCTATCTGGTTTTTGTAAAGAATGAGGGAGAGGGTCGACTATTCCTCTAAAATCCCTCCTGAATAATCCTAATATGACGTAGTTTAGGAGTTAAGTCGATAGGGTTTTACAAAATTGCCCCTGAAACACTTAATAAAAATTCTGCCCGTCAGGTGGTACGACTCAATCCACGAGTCATACCAGGCTACTATGATCCGTACCACCACTCGTGGTTAGGGACCCTGCTCCAAACCATTTCTCTGAAGTTTTCCACGGATGCCTACTACGACTCGTATCAGCATCCTACGACTCATATCACGATCCGCATCTCAGTCCTGAGTATTCCTCTGACCCCTCTCACGACCTGTCCTACGGTTCGTACCACTGTACCACGAGTCGTACCCTGACTCGTGGTTAGCCTGAATTTTCTTGGCCACAACTCTGAGTCGTTCCACGACTGGCCAGTACGATTCGTACCAGGGTAGTATGAGTCTTAACATGAAGTCGTGGTTTCTCAAATCACCTTAACTGATCTCCTCCACCCTCCTGCTACGAGTCTAGGTACGATTGTACCTCCTATGTATGAGTCATACTGTGACTCGTACTGTGATCATTTTTTCTGATTTTCTGCATGATCAAGTTTGAAATCACGAGGCTAGTCTTAGAAAGTTCTGGGGTGTTACAATCACCTCCTTCATCACGTTAAACAACTTATTAACACCATTTGAATCACTACAATCCATAATACGCAACACCCATTTACTATTCATCTTCTTCCACCAACACTACTAATGCATGAACTAGGGTTCATTTATTCCAGTCTTCCAACCACCAACCAATACCATAAATATCATTAACTATCATAAATGACCATAATAAATGTACTTGAGTGGTAGATTATCTCAAGTAGTCCAGATCTTGAAATTCAAATTTACGAGTGTTCGGCTCTTGAAGATTTTATAATGATTCTATGGACCTCAAAGGATGAAACAATGATAATACTAGCGTTTAGGAGTAGTAATTAACCCAAAAACAATACCCAAGGGCGTGGCTTAGTGATCAATGAAGCGAGTGGATAACCATGACGTCTTAATTTCAAAGACCAACAGAAGCAAAAAAGCACAAAAAGCACCAAGTGATTTCTTCCCATCTTCCCAAGCTTTGGTAGGCAAAATTATCCGGTACAACAGTAGCTGTACTAGCGGGAGGTAGCAAATAGCCAATGAAATAGTCAAGGTGTGCATATGTTGGATTGTACACGCCGTCATTAAAAAAAAACCCAAAACACTCCAAAGACTCACCTTGATTGGGTGACAAAAACCTTTGACCATTTCCACCTTGAGAAAATGCCGTGGGGGCTCGCGAGCCTCAACTGTTTCTACCTTCAATTCGAAAACCTAGGACCTTCCCTCACAACATGATGCACGACGCGCAAGTCATCACGTAAGGTCCCGAGACTTCAGAAAATTTATGTTTCTACCACGAACATTCTACCATACTCTGATTATTTCTTCGCCATTATGTGGGCCTTTCACATCTTGGGGTTAATTTAATTATGCTGATAAGCACGTAATTAGTTTATTTTAAATATAAAATTTATGGTGGCTTTACCAAGTTTCCTCTTTCGTTTTTGTAAAGAGGAATTTCCTTTTTTTTTGTATGGTCAAGCCCTAGCTTAGTGCATGGCCATTCTGTTTTAATAGAACTTTTAACCTTTCTTTTAAAAAAAATAAGAACAAAAAGAAGAAATGGAGGCAAAAGGTAGAAAGGGTAACCACACTCTTCTATACAACTGCTGATATAGTACTCTTACTCTGGAATAGAAATGCATGAACAAGTAATGAAATAGCTCTGGACCTATAAACAACCCAAAAAAGATAGATGGAAAAGGTAAAGAAAGAGGTCAAGTGAAGACATCATCATAGGCTTACGACTTCTACATTGCTTATGGTGGAAGAAGATTGAATGCTGTTGCAGTAAAGAAAGTAGAGTCGCTCCCAAGGCTTTGGTTCAACAACAAAGATAGTACAATGGGGTGTGTGCGGTAGGCGCGCATCGCGAGTTCAAATGCTGGCTAGTAAACTAAGTCCAATGATTAAATGGAGAAGAGTTGAAGTGCGTATCAATTAACCATCAAGTTCTGAAGATGCAAACAACCGATTTATCGGTTATTCCCAAAACAAGAGTAAAGGAAAATATTGTCCGTCAATGTGTCACATTAGTTAACAAATCTGAGGGGAAAGCCCATCCTTTTCTAATTCATGGCGATTAGCAGTGCCCCTTGGTGCTTTGTAAGTGCATTTAAGTGTTTGAAGCTACGTGGCAGTCCACATGTATAATTTTTTTTAAACATTTTTTTCAGTAACCACTTTGAAGCTCTTGTAGAACCTGGTTTCTGATCTTTGTTTGGCAATGGCACAGTTGAAGTCAGTCCAATAAAAGCACCATGTAGATGCCGTTTCTTTTCCACTTTCTTCCATTTCCAGATGGCTGCCTTTCATACTGTGGAAAAATCATATCTTCCTAGTAACAGGCCTGTTATTGGTATATCTTTGTTGGTTATCACTACCCTTTTTTTGATATTGCTATTTTTCGACTATTAATAAAAAACATAGTGCTATATCATATGAGTATCACAATTCTTAGTGCACTAACATATGATAAAGAAGTGCATTTGTATGTTAGATCAGCTTTTTTTTTCTGCATTTTATTTAGTGACAAGTTCTCTCTGCAGGATCCGATGCCATCAGCTGTAGAATGTGCTCCTTCAATGATTCATCATGCTTCTGGTGGAAAAATAAAAAGGTCATCAGCAAAATCATCCTACTTGACTGGTCAAGCACAAAGTCATTGTGGACAACTTAGTAATCAGGATCCAACAGTGTCATTGGAACTTCAGCCTGTTGACTCTTCAGTGTCAATGTCAAAACTCTGTGAGAAAAATAAGTCATCTAGCACTGCAAAGAATGCCAAAGAAGTGGAAACTAGGGATGAGTTGCACCCTATGCAGTCTATCTTTCTTGGTTCTGACCGTAGGTACAATAGATACTGGATTTTCTTGGGCCCTTGCAACGAACTCGATCCTGGGCACAGGAGGATTTATTTTGAATCTTCTGAAGATGGTCAGTGGGAGGTGATTGATACTGAACAGGTACTTTAGTTTCATTTTGGCACATTTATTTCTTATGTTTGTAGCATGCAACAACTTCCAAGAAATGAACTTCTCCCTGTGTTTTGATCTGGTTTCAGTCTTTATGCTCTTTGTTGGATGCCTTGGACCGTCGAGGTGCACGCGAGGCTCTTCTAGTTGCATCTTTGGAGAAACGGGAGACCTTCCTATGCCAAGCGATGTCAAATAATATGAATGATTCAGGAGATAGTCAATCACCTCAATGTGGAAGGAACTTTTCTAGGGAAGATAGTTCATCATCCGCAGTTTCTGATGTGGACAACTTAAACCTTGTTGAAGTGCACAATGGTTCTACTGGTTCGAAGGTGCCTGTAGGGAGGAAAGGAGAACATCAACAAGACAAATGGAACATCGCTCAAGCTTTTGATACATGGATATGGAAATCATTCTATTGTAATCTTGTCTCTGTGAAACGTGGGAAAAGGTCTTTTCTTGATTCACTTGCAAGGTGTGAACAATGTCATGATCTATACTGGAGGGATGAGAAACACTGCAGGATTTGCCACACCACATTCGAGCTTGATTTTGATCTTGAAGAAAGATATACCATTCATATTGCAACATGTAGGCAGAACCTAGATCCTGATAAGTTCTCAAAGCATAAAATTCTCCCATCAGAATTGCAGACACTTAAAGCTGCAATACATGCTATTGAGGTGGGCAGTCATTCTAATGCTTTCATAGCTAGTATTATATGTCCAAATTTTGATGTTCATTTAATTTGGAAGTGTTTACTAATATAAAGTGCTCCATATAAGCAAACCTAATAACTTATATAACTTTGAGCGGTATGCATATTTTGAAATATGTCAAAAAAATCCTTAGAGTGGTTCATGTTCTTGAGAATCATAGTAATTTAGCACACCTGTAGTTTAGTAGTGGCATGTTTCTATTAGGTGCTTGCATAGACTGTTCTGTGCTAGTCTAAACATCACTTGCAAAGCAGCACAACGTTGCATTCTTTTTAAAAAAAAAAATCAAGTTAAATGTTTCATTGATAATAACAAAGCCAACTTGGCCATATACAGGTGATATACCAAAAAGAGGAGAAACCTACAAAATATGGTTCTCTTCAACTGACACCATATCCTCTGTACAAATAGGAACTGCATGAGTGCTCCAACAGAAAATAAGGGATCGGAGACGACTCCTCAATTGAGCAAAGCTCATCTCCACCCTATCAAAAGCTCTCTTATTTTGCACCCAAGGGTGTGGCCTAGTGGTCAATGATGTGATTGAGAACTGAGGTCTCAGGTTCAAATTCCAGCAGAGACAAAACATATGGTGATTTCATCCCATCTGTCCTAGCCTTGACCTTGGTGAATAGAATTACCTTGTATCTGTTGCTGGTGGAAGGTGACAGGTATCCCGTGGAATTAGTCGAGGTGTGTGCAAGTTAGCCCGAACACCACGGTTATCAAAAATAAAAAAACTCTTCTATTTCTCTCTTTCCATATGATCCACATCAAAGCACGAGGAAGAGGAGTAACATTCGAAGCCTTGTGCCTTCTTCTCCTAGCTCCATTCTTCTAGCTTAATACCAACATTGCATTCTTAACTACTTTAGATCCTTTGTTGTTAATCTCTCATTATCCTGCACATCCATGTAGTTTTTTTTTTTTTAATCAGGTAAAAGTATTTCATTCATAAACAAGGTCAAAACTATGACCATTTACAAGAGTATCACCAAAAAGTAGAGAGTCTACAAAAATACATGATTCTCTACAAAGTCAGCCCATTCATCTATACAACACGGGACTTTGTGATTACACCAAAAGAAAATAAGGGATCGAAGACTACTCCTGAGTTTGGTAAAACTCGACTATAACCCCTCAAAAGCTCTCCTATTTTTCTCTCTCCAAACAACCCACATTAGCGCAAGAGGAATCAAGTTTCAGGCTCTACGTCTTCTCCTTCCTCGTATGCTCCCCAACAAAACATCAATTCTTTCACGGTTTTTGGCATTACCCAAGCCGTTCTAAACCAACTAAACATATCCCACCATAGTCTCATTGTAAAATTACAGTGTAGGAGGGAGATGATTGACTTCCCTCGCTTGCTTTCTTGCACATGAAACACCAGCGATGCACATAATCTTCCGCCCGTCGAGAATCGCCCTCTAGCGGCCAACCTTGAGAAAAACAAACCTTCCTCGATTTTTGTAGAACCCATATTACTATGTGGGAATTGAATCTCCTCTCTCATCGAAGTTTCATAAAAGATTTAATAGAGAGAACTCCATTGTTTCCCGCCCTCCACCACAAACCATCGGGGTTATCAACCGGTATGACTTGCCTGTGAAGCAAGGCCACCAGCCTTTGAAACTCAGCGGCCTCCCAATCTTGGAAATCCCTTCTAAATCTCAGGTCCCAAAATTCTCTCCTCCTTGAGTCTCTAATTTGGTATACCATTAAGTTATCTTGACAAGAAATTTCGAACAAAGTTTGGAATTCATCTTTTCGATAATATCTCCACACCATCTATGGTTCTAGAAACAGCCTTCTTCCATTTCCTACCTTGAATGAGATGTTAGTATTAAACTCATCCCATCCCACTTCCAAAATATTCCTCCACGAGGCCTGCACCCAATAGGCATATTGAGCATTTACGGTTCTCCTAACCCCCTTAGTCACCACACGTCTTATCACTATCTTCCCTCTCCAAAAGGCTTGTACCTCCCTCTCGAATCTCAAGCCATTTTTCCCAGAGCTTTGTTGAAGACCGCTAAGTCTTTAATTTCTAGACCTCCCATTTTTTGGAGAAGTGACCTTTTTCCACCGCACAAGGTGAAACTTCCTAGCCCCATATGCCGCATCCCAAAGGAAGTTTCTTTGTAACTTTTCCATCTTGACCGTGATCGAAGTTGGAGCATGAAACAAAGACATAAAATAGTGGGAATACTCGATAAGGTGTTCTTGATAAGCACTTCCTTCAGCCTTGGACAAATATCTTTCGCCAACCTGCTAATCTCTTCTCAACCCAGCCCGAAGAAGCGGTTCCACACCCTTTGATCCTTATGCAACGGCTCTCAACGGTAATCCCGGATATGTAGACCGAGCAGAGCCCCAGCCATGCAATTCAAAACTTGAACGAGTGCGAATGTTGTCCACCTCCTAGTAGTAAATCTCAGACTTCCTCAAATTGATTTTGAGCCACAGAGCCACTTGGAACCACAAGAGCACTTGGCGTAAATAATCGAGTTAGGACGCAAGCTTGCATCACAACCAAAGGTATCATCCGCAAACAACAAATGAGAGACAAAAACTGTCCCCCCTGCCCCCAATTCTTTCTTGCATTAAAACCCTTTATGTAGCCTCTCTCGAGCAGCTTTGTGCATCATCTTTGCTCAAAGCTTCCATGACTAAAATAGAACAGCTCGGAGAAAAGGGGATCTCGTTGTCTCAAGCCCCTCGAACTCCCAAAGCCACACGGATTACCATTTATTAGCACGAGAATTTCACTAAAGAGATGCAAAATCGATCCATTTTCTCCATTTATCCCCAAATCCCATCCGAGAAGCATTTATGAAATCCGAGGAAACTCCAATTCACATGGTCATAGGCCTTCTCAAGGTCAAGCTTGCACAACACACCCGGCGTTCTAGCTTTCTTCTCGAATCCACCACTTCCATTCGCCACAGTGCATCTAAAATTTGTCTACCCTCCACAAAAGCATTGCGAGAAGTAGAAACGATCCTCGTCCACTACGTTCTTAAGTCTGATGGAAAGCACCTTAGAAATGATCTTATAGATGCTTCCCACTAGATGTGAAGTGTAACAATCACTGTGCTGAGTCCCCTCCTCTTAGAATAATGACAATAGCGAAGCATTTAAGCTCTTTTCGGTGCCACTTTCCTGAAACTCAGCAATAGTATCCATCATGGTGAGGTTACTAACATGAAGTTATGTTCATCCATTGATTGATGCTGCAAACGAAGCTTAAAAACATGTGATGAAAGTTTAGTTAGTTAGGATGCTGGAGATAAAATCACAGATGGTGAACTTCACAGAAAATGGATTGTGCTTTGACCAGTGACACTTGAACACCTTTCTTTTTGTCTTTTTGGGTAGAATAATGATTCTATTGTACTCTGTTAGGAAAGACTCCATGGGGTATACAAGAGGTTGAGAACTTACAATAAAATATGGTGCTCTATAAGTAATGCCAATTCATCTTATGTTGAATGGGACTTCATGGATGCACCAAGAACTTAAGAACAAGTTTATCAAAAAAATTATAAGAAGGATTCCTTCATTTGTACAGAAGTTTTTTCCACCACTCAAAAGGTCTTTTTTCTTGGTGTCCAAATTATCCACATAGAAGCTGGAGGAACTACTTCCTGTGTCTTGCTTACTGCAATTTGGACAGTTTTTAAATACTTGATTGACAAGATGAGTCCTTGGGGATGATCTGTTTGAAGCATGTTATGCGACCTCAAATCTTAGATTTGAATCCCAGTGCAACACTTGGTATGAGCCCATCTGCTCCAGCCTTGGTGTAGGATTACCTTGGCAACCTGTGCTTGTGGGCTTGACTAGATGTCCAGTGGATTAGTCTAGGTGCGTGCAAGTGGGCTTGGACACCACTGATTGGGATAACAAAAAGCAAGATAAGCCTCAAATAGCCGAGTTGAAATTGAAAATAAGACTTAAAGTGCCTGATATGCGCCTTCATAGTCTTAAAGTTATTTCATTCTATTAACTGCTGTGCAATTAACTTTCAACTTGTTTTTTCAATTAACAATCCGATAAACGTATTTTTCATTCATAATATTGCAGTCAGTAATGCCTGAAGATGCCCTAATTGGTGCTTGGAGAAGATCTTCCCACAATCTTTGGATCAAAAGACTACGCAAAATCTGCTTTATCAGAGATTTTTACAGGTGACAAATGCCTGACAGTCCTTCAGTATTTTTTGATAATTGGTCTCAATTTCCCAGGAGTTGCATTTTGGAGAGTTCAGAAATATACATAGATCCCATTGAGTCTATAACAAAACATTTCCAACTGCTGCTAGATCTATAGTTCCATACTGTTTCTGACATTATTTTCTTAGAAATTTGACCTAACAGGTCTCGCAAGTGGACTTTTATATTGCAGATGTGTGATCTTTGGATTGCCCAGTAGTTGCAACTGAATGAACAGTCGGCTGAGGGGTAGGTCCTTGCTGATTTTGTCACTGCTATCAATGAGGACTGGTTGTGTGAATCTGGTCATACTTTGGGATCAAATTATGACCCAGAAGAAATTATTGCAAGCTTTTCGAGCATGCCCCAGACTTCATCTGCAGTTGCATTTTGGTTGGTCAAGTTGGATGCCTTGGTCGGACTCCACTTAGAAAGTGCCCGTTAGGACTATACAGTCTAAAGGTGTGATACTTTCTTTTGTTTGATTAAGTTCCTTCTACTTTTGTGGTGGTGCACTTTTCACGCATAAATCATGAATCCTTCTATTTATGTGCTGCTTAGCATTTGGTTTCTGCATTTATTCTTTATTTCTCATTGTGTTTGGGGAATTGGAGAGGGGAGGGGTTTGGGAGAAAGCTTCATATAGTGTTTTTTGGGGCAACTATGTAATCTTGTTTGATCTGATTGAACTTATTAAAGCTAAAACTTGGTGGCACAACTTGTTGCTTGAAATGTGCATTTCCTACTGTTAGTATGTGCTACGCCAAGTGTAGGTAATGAAGGGTACGGATCTAAATTAAATAATTTAATGAAAGGAGCTAAGATCATTGAAAGCTTCAGGCTATGTGGTATGCTTTCTGCATGCCCACTTAAGCTTGTTGTGTGTCTATCTTCTTTTGAAACTGTACAAGTAATGCACCTCTCTTTTGTTTCTCAAAGTAGTTCTTCACATATTTATCTTCTGACTGGCAAGAATTTCGCTTTGGACCATTACAACTCTTTCCCGCTGAATATTTGACACAGTCGATCTTCACTGTTGGTCTGACACATCTCTTGATATGCTTCTGACATTTCAGGTAGGTTGTTTCAAACAGGTCAATATTCTTTGGTTCCCGCCTCCCAGATTAGTAGATGGTTTGTATCAAAGTCAGATCCATCAATTTGTGCCAAAATTTAAGATACTTGGAGAGAGGGTTATTCCTGCCATTATCCCTGAATGAATCGGCTGCTTATGGCTACAAGTGCAACGGAAAGCTTTATGATTTTTTGGAAAGTAAAGCAGAAAATATGGCAGTTCAGCAAAACCGAAGATGATATATGTGCACTGATACTTCCCCACATCCATTTTTGTTATCATCACTATACCTAGGATACATGAATGCTTCTTGAATGTACATAGTAGTGTAGGTTCTCTTCCTCATCTTCAATCTTTTTCAACCCAATTTTGGCTGTTCTGCTCTTGATTTCTTCACTTGTATCAGCTCATTCCTTGTAAGATAAACTGTTATACATGTTTCTCTTGGCGACAAAATAATAAAATTTAATGGGGGCTGTTCGACGTCTCTGTTTCAGATTCACTTATTATTCTTGCTTTGGTTTTTAGTCCGCTTGCCAAAGAAAGACAGGAGGATTAACCGCGGCTGTCCAAACAGAGGCATAGACCAAACTCTGAATCAACTACTGCTAGCTCAAGCCATCTCCTCTTTAATGTATGCTCTCTACTGAGCTATTTTTTCAGTTCTTAATATTTCTATTGGCTGCTTGGATGCATCAACTGTAATCATCAGGTACCATACAAGTAAGATCATTTACTGTTTTCCTTTACTTTTGTTCGTCAATTTACGGGGAAGCTAGGGAAGGAGAAGCTGTTGTGAATGAATCCCGATCGCGGGGGTAAAGGCCTGCTTGCATTATATGGTGTATATGGAAAGAAAGGGATATACGTTCTGAAAAAAGTACATCTATTCAGAAAATTAAGATGAGCTGTCTATTTTAATTTCACTTATGGTGTAAAGAACTGTTAGAAGATGCAGATTGCAATCACTGTTAAGACATTGTAGAATCCTTGTAAAAAGAACAAGGACTCAACTTTGTTTGATTTATTGAACTGTAATTTGGCTCCCAGCATAGCCTTTGCGAACCCTATTTTGTTATCAAATGCCTTCCGAACCTATTTTGTTAAAGCGCAACCTAGTACACAACATTCCACATTTACGCTATTTTGTTAAAGGACAACCTAGTACACAAAACATTCCACATTTACGCATGGAGGAGTAATGTAGACAGTCTATCCTAATGTAAGCATTAGTAGCTATTTCCACGATTTGGACCCGTGATCTATAGGTCAGTCACATGGAGATAATTTTACTGTTGCACCAAGACTCCTCTTCTCGGTGCCTATTCTGTTAACTACGGTAGAACTTGGCATCCACAAAATATGAGTTGTTTTGGGGTCTACGTTTAATGAAACTAATAGGTGTAAGGTAAGTCGAAATTAGAGGAACTAGAGTTTAGGCCTCTGCAATAACTAGTATCATTCCTACTAAGTGTAATGGTGAGAAGATATAGTTTCTGTTTTGGAAGAACAGTAGGATAAACTACAATAATCAACCGGACAATGAAGGAAATCTGCAGTTATGAAAACAGGCTTTAATATTTGGGACCAATCCATACGACCAACCACAGCTATCAAAACTTGAAATAATGAGTCTGCTCGTCTACCTTTCCCCACTGAAATAACGTGTAATTCGCGAGACACCAGCTCGAACCTGAACCCAACTGGGGGTTCCTATGTCCTTAAAAAGTTTTAACACATTTGGCTGCTCGGCTAAAATAATTACAACCACTAGCTAAATATATGAAAGATATACACTAATTAAAATATGTATGTGAATGCATTTTCAGCTATTATTACGGCTATACCGTGTAAAAGTCCCAAAAAATACCTCAGCCAACAAGCTCGTACAGCACCTGAAACACAACTGGGGCTCCAAAATGTCCGATGACATTTTATTAGGCAATTTCTCCAGAATTCATAGTCCCCCAAGTTCTATCGTCAAGCAATTTCTCCAGCATCCATAATCACCTAAGTTCTATTGTCGTATTCATGAAGCGACCAAACATGGTTAATCCTGGTAGCACAGTATTCTTGCAGAAACAGATGGAAAGTATGTATAGACTATGAACAATTGTGTAAACTTGTGAAAGAAGCTAACTCCATACATGTCCAGAAACTCAGTAGTCTTTCTTTACACTACAAACACTTGGATAGCTTCAATGGTCAAAAAAGATGCACATTTTAATATAAACACAGATTCAAGTAACATAATTTGAGTATTCTCGTTCACCCCTCCTCTTCCAAATTGAAGTGCTGCAACTGCATCATTCATGAAATATAGACCTAGTTGTGTACAACTAATTCATAAGGCTCCTACTTGTATTACAAAGTGAAATGAAAATTATGTATAAAGATGAGTGCAGGAATGCTTCAATGTTTTGGGCAGATCATGTTATGTAGATCTTCCTCATGCTCTTCTTTGGCGCCCCCATGAATCTGAGGCAGGGGACTGGTGCATTTCTTGAACTCTGAAGTTTATGGAAACTAATAAGTTAGATCTGCTACTTGAGAAAATTCACAACAGTAATCAGATAATCATCTATTCCCTCTCAAGTGAACTGAAGATGAAGAAGATGTCCAGTGCCTCAAATTGACTGGATTAATTTGTGCGTGGCAGCAAAAAACTAAAGCCTGAATTCTCTCGGAGAGGAAGAGGAGATTCAATGTCAGCTATATCTATTTGTTCCATTGATTTTGATATGTCATCAACTGAAAATGGGATGCTGAAAATTGAACCATTAAGAAACATCAGCAAATTGGCTCAAAGAGGCATAAAAAGGAAGTTTACAAAATACGATACTATCATCTGTCTTATGCACATTAACTTGAACCTTAATCACTGGTAAACTTCTGCTTAACATACCTCTATATAAGCTAAAACTGTAACATTGCAAGATTAGAGTCTTTCCCTAACTATTGATAACCTGAGCTGGGAAGGGCTGATATTTTTAGTAAATGTTTGACTAATTTTCAGGTCTAGTCCTAATGAGATTCAAAGGAATTCACCACACAAAAGCAAGGTATCAATTTCTATCAATTATAAGCATATTGATGCTAACCTTGAATCATCATCTAAGAGAAAAGAGTTACTGACTGCATGATTTGAATCTTCAGTCATCGACACCCTCATGCTGGATATGACCTAATGCAATTGCATAAAAACCTCGTCTTTGGTTAATTTCACTGTGTAAACATGTTACTAAATTATATCTTTTGAAGAATATCACTCTAACCTAGGTTGACTAATGACATCCATAGAAACTTACATCCGGTGACACACTATGTGTACCATATTTGTCATCCCAGTACATTGTACTGATCCTATACAACTGCTGGATGCTAAGCACCTGGGGGAAAAAAATATTATTAGTTACTTTGAATGACATTCCAGCTATTTCTTCCTTCAAATTGATAAAACTCACGGGACAGAGTTGATGGCTTATTTCATCCAGTGTCTTTTTGGGTTTTTGATGTATAACCTGCAGCAAGAAAAGTGAGGAACTTTTGAGAATTCTACCATCCTACTTTTAAAAATGAGAGAAGCAAGTTGAATGAAAATGATTAATGTAAATTCTTACAAGAAAACCAATGGCCTGTCTGATATGCTTCAGCTCATCCCATGCCGATCCTGCATACTGTTTTTGTTTTCGTTTTTCACTTGAGGGGATTAATATAATTTTTAGGAATACCAAGTTAAAAAATATCTGACGGATCATACCACATCGGTTGCAGTGAAGCACCAGTGCTCCAATTCCGCCAGTCCTGCTTTGACGTATTCACCGTTGCTAAATGAACAGCACTCCCGTCTTAAGAGAAGGCTGCGAAAATTTTACAATCACATGAGGAAACCTTTTTAAATGCATTGTAGAATACTGCACGCAAACAGAAGTCTATAGGTGCACCTGTTAAATAGCTGAACATTGATGAATGAAAATATCTGAGTGAATACTTTACGAACTAAAAACGGAGGCACCTGAAAGTATCAGATCAGAAAAGCAAGATGAGAAGTAAGCTGCATAATATTTGGAATCAAAGTCTTATATTTCTAAGCTTATTAACCTTCTAAAGACTCATTACATTGCTAATTCTGCTGAGCCAATGTTTCTGGAAACAAAATCTTTACTCCAGGAACAAATTGTTTACTGGAAAGGGGTTCATGATAATTGAAACAAAGAGAAAAATCAGCTTCACTAACATGGTTTGCTTTTAACGTGTTCAAGAAATTTCCCAAGCTCTTCACGATTCCCTGCCAATGGGCAATCAAAGCTTGCTGAGCTGCTGTATTAGCTACTGAACGTGAGGACCCTTTAACCAAGCTTGCTCTTGAAGTTCGTGGTGCCTAATATCCAACAAAATTGTTTACATGCAAATGACAAAGGAAAAGATTCAACATAATAAAAAATGAGGCAGAATATTGGAGTTATACATAATGCAAACAACTTACTGTCCTAGAGACCAAGAAATGTCTCTGGAGATATTTTCTCCACATACCTGGATACACAACCCCAGCAACGGAGAAATCTCCTTTTTCAAATTGTCACGAATCATTCCATATATTTTCTCCACATATGCTGTAAGTTGCTGCTTGAACAGCAAGGCAGGGTATTTTGCTTCTACTTGGCGTAAAGTTTCAACTCCTCCAGTCACAAAGGAAAGATTGACTCCTTGAGGATTTCCACGGAAACTCTGGAAAACAATAATAATGAATATCTTAAGGAGCTAGTCTCAAACTTCCTCAAGAAAAAGTACTGAACTTGTCTATATCTTTTAACTTCCTACCTGCGACATCCTCCCAAACAGAGATGCCGACGAGGATCGACGACGTAGAGGGGTCATTGCTGCAGCAGCACTTGCTTTGAGTGTACGCTGAAGTAACAATAGAAGAGTAGAAGCATTTGACAACCAATAAGCCAGTACATCATTGTTGTCCTGGGTTTTCTGTGCCAACGCAGAAATGGAATTATAAGAAGCAATTATAATTTAAAAAATGAGGAGTTAAAGTATAAGGAGAACTGGGTTTGGTAGCTCAAACCTCAATAGCATGACCAATAGTCTGGATGATTCGGTCAAACACAGTGGTTCTCTCAACTTCAAAAGATCTCCACTGCAAAAGGCACTTATAAATGATGCAGGCTGCAATTGGCCTGTTTCCTGCAAAGCCCAAGTTCTGTGCGATACAGCGAATCAGCAACTCCTGGTTCTCTTGCTGTTTCTCATTAAGTGATTTTTGCGGTTTGTCATCTGCTTCAGGAAGATCCCTTTGGTTCAATGAAGGGCTATGAAGATCCTAAATAATGCAAGTGAGAATATGAGCAACAAATTCTTTTGGAATGTAGGTAGAATTTGGCAACACAAGTTTTATAAAGAAGGTTAATTACCACGTGCATTCTTGTATCCTCAAAATTTCGACCACTGTCAGTTCTCTGTCAATTGAAGAGAAAATGTCAGATTCTTCTACTCTTGAATCCTCCAAAAAAGATACGTGTAAAACAGCAATACCTGGATAATAGATCTAGAGCGTCCAGAAAGGAACTTATTAGGTGCCATTGACACAGCTTGCTGACGGAAAACTTTGTTCTCCGACTCTAAGTTTGTCATCTTCTCCTCTAACCTGATTTTGCAAGGTTCAGTGGCAACACAAAAATGAATAAAATCCAAACAATTCTTTTAGGAATGAAAAAATACTAGTTGCAAAAGACTAGTAACCTTTTTCAAACTTCCAAGTATTATCTAGAAATGACTACCATTAAAGTTCTTGGACAAACAAGTGGACTGCCTATTCTATTTGTCGTTTGTAAGTCATTGTGCAGAGAATGCATCATGAAAATTGTTAAAGTAAAGATGCTCATCATCTATAGACTAAGTGCACCAAATGTAATTCATAATATCCTAGGCCTACTCCACCGACTACTTTAATGTTTCCGCTAGGATGACCATATTCTTTATTTACAATCAACATCCTATTGGTAGGTCAATATTTCATTGTTCACGATGTTCTGATGGAAACTCTCAACTGCATCATTGCTGTAAAATAACGATGTAAATTTTAAGATGAGTTAGTCATATCAGCATGCAGTGTCACTCTTTTAGCTTATTCAACACTGCAAATATTTGTATAGAGAAATGAACAAGACAAAGATGCATATTTATATCTGCAATATAAAAACAGTTTGTTGTATAAGATGGTTGAGGATATAACTGAAATAGAACACTGTGAGAGCAATTTGATTACCCTTTTAGGGATTCCTGGAGTTGAAGAACTCTTTTTTCTGTTTCTTCTAACTTCCTGCGACTTTCTTCCCCAGATTCTTGAGCCTCAGTATATTTCTGCTTCCAGTCATCACAGTTCTTCTTTTCTTGTTCTAAAGAAACCTGGACAGAACATACAGAGATTGACAAAGAATATAAGCATAGAAAGCATGGTGTTAGACCATTTAATATTATGATCCTTTTAGGGGATGTTATGAAATGGTATTCGTCATTTACCTTTATTGCTTATCTAATTTGTTCTTTGATTAAGCCATGAAAAGATAATAGGTATTTACTCTTCCACAAGTCTCGGCAGCCAGAAATACAAAGGAATGCGCCAGGTATAGCACAACAATTGTACATAACAAAATTTCCTGAACTTATATGCTGGAAAGTTACTAAACTGTAATGGGCTTTCAAATCCTTTCCACTCACGCACCTGTACAACTCAGGAGCCATCAGGAGTGTTTGGGACCCTTCTTGCTAAAACTACGTTCTTAACATCTTAGTTTCTGTTAAATAGTCATAGGGGGTACATCTTGGACTATACTAAGTTTGACACTCCCTGATCTCCTAGGCAGTACTCGTTTTCGCCCATGTTGGTCAGTTATTATACATTGACCTGAAGAACCTCATCCACCACAAATATGTACATAAGCTGTTTGAACATCTATTATTGTACATATTTTCCTTTTAGAGAAAAACTGTTATACCCTCCAACGGTATAACTAGGGCTGTATCAACGAAATTTATTTTTAAACAGTTTTTACTTTTCTTCTCAAACACTTAATGCTCAATAGATTGTCATATTCAGCACCACAACAGAATGAGAGCCTCGTAAACTGGATTACCTTTAAACTGTCATTTTCTTCCATTAGAGCTTCTACTTTCTTAGTATCTTCAACATAAACTGGAGTTTCCTGGATTACAGGAGGTGCTTCTTCAATAGCCTTTTTTGCAGCTTCTCGTTCCTTGACAACCAATGCATTTGCTTCATCGACTTTTTTTTGCATAGCTTCCAAAGCCTCTTGCAACTTTGCCATCTCTTGTGTTTTTGCTTCTTCCAAGTCAGTCTGCATAATGATTTGAGCAACTGTTATATCCGACAAATAAGTCCAACAATTTCACTCAATTGTATGGGTAGAGAATGGTGTAACACAGAAATGCTGAAAATTATTGTATCTAACAAACAAGATGCAAGATTAATAGGCAAATTTAGAATGCTAGTAAGAGTTTCTTCTGGTGATGTAACGTATCTGCAGGTATCTACCCACAGTTGCACAAAGCATAAGTGTACTTTGAAAATGTGATTTATACAATTGAAAGATGAGTTAAAACATGATATTACTCTTAGACGTTTTTCCAGTTGCAACCGCCATGTAAGCTCCTCGAGCTGTTTTTCAAGCTTATCCTTTGCCTCTTTGAGCGCACCAGTATCCCTTGCAGCCTGCACGTATTTGAAAAAAGTAACAATATAGCAAGGTCAAACGCATATCCACACTCCAATTCAGCCTTATGCAGCTTGATCAGATTCTGTGCTATCTCTAGGTAAACCAGCATAGAATTGGGGTTCAGAAGAAGGCAACTATTTTCATCTACAATCTTTCTCTAGCATCCTCTCTGGTAGAAACCAGCAGGGCTGTAAACTTCATTTTTAGCTTGACAAAATACACTAATGATTATGGAGTCATAAGACATTGTAATCAGAGCTGTGTTTTTGTAGTTCCTGTTGGATTACAAAATAGTATGCTTACCATTTTAAGCTTCCTTAGTTCCTTTTTGGCAGATCTTCCCCTCCATTTGCATTGTGCAATAAGTACCCCTCGTTTAAGCCTTTTATAATATGAAAAAGCTTTATGACAACGCCACCGTGCCTGAGGAGGATTAAAATTAATCTTAGACTTGCTTCTATACCAGATAAATCATGAAATAACACAGCACACAGGAATTCTACCTGAATCGTTATTGCAGCTTCAGTTTGCTTCCTAAATCTGAATCTCTGACGAGCATCCATAGCTCGCAAAACAGTCTGCACCATGAGCACTGAGACCTGGAGTTTCCTATAGGCCTTTCTAGCATGATGTCTGCGTGCGTTCTTCTGAATTTTTATTGCAGCTGCTTGCCTCTTTACTTGCCCAAAAATTTTGAATGCCAGTTTGCCTATAATAAGAAAAATAGATCATATGTTTTGAGATTAGTTTTACTCAATCTAGTGCCGATTGTAGAGATTAATTTTACTCTGCCTATTGCCTATTAGTTTCCTCCATTATTTTTTGTCCTTTATGGGTTTTTGTTACGATGGAGCTTGAAACAGACAAAAAGGAAGCATACACTGCTAAGAAGAGGTAGTTCAACTCTTAAGATTGTTTTCCATTATGAACTTTGGTACCTCGTGTCACCAAGTTTTCAAGATGCCTCACCTCTACATAAAGACTGTAAAGATATGGCAGCTTTTCTCAATGCTACGAATTGGTTACGAGCAATGTGAGTTCTTATTCGTCGTTGTATAACTTTGGCTGCAGTATTAAGAACCTCTGCTCGTCGTGCATCCAACTCGGCCATCTGTCCGGCCCTTAGGAATACCTTAGTCTTTCCTATCTGTCAAAGCAAAGTAGAGCTAATCACTGAATCTCCCCATAATATATGAATAAGAAATATAAAAATATACTGATGAAATAGAAGCATTCTGATCCCAGCAGAATGAATTCAAAATGCTGCCTCAAGCAGGAGGAATAAAAACTAAGATTACCTGAAACCCTTTCAGCCCCCATTTTTCCAGAATCCTCTTGCAAGCAATTTTTTCGTCATAGCTGCCATGCAAAAATGTCTTTGATTCAGAATCATCTGGTGAATCCTAGAGAAAATACTTTTTCAAACAAATTCAGCCTATGTAAGACATCTTTTGACATTCTGTTCAAACTAAAAGAAGGTACATACCTCCCTTCCAAAACCTCTGGTGCTAGGAGCCCAAACCTGTGTATGAATTCAAAGAATTGGCGGCGAGTAGGGAATCCAGCACAGCTGATTCTAATTGCCTCCAAAACACCCTTAAAAGAAAATCCAGTTGGTTATAATCAATAACTATCACAAGTAAACAAAAATACTGTTTTCCCTCTCCCCAAGGCCAGGATTTGCTAAGATGAAGATTACTTACACCACAGCGCAATTGTCGCATAATGTTTTCATTTTCAAATATTGCAGGTTTTAGGAGATTATTAGGCTTCACACATCTGATGTAGTGAGGTTCTGTAGCATTTAGCGTCTCCATCAACTGCTGCAATTGTAACTGCATTTCAAGTTTTTAATTATGATCAACACATAAGAAACTGACAGTTTCAGAAGGAAGACTAGTAACATCAGCATAAAGAAAAAGGTAAAACAGAGTTTCATCATGTATATAAATCAAATCAGGGCCCATAATAAGCAGTGACCCAACAACAGTAAATGCAAGAATACCTTAAAGCGTGAACCAATTGAAGAAAATTTTGAAGACTTTGAAGTCTCTTCACCTATTGAAGGGAAGAGTCCTGCTACAAAAGAGCATTTTGAAGCACTTAGGAGGTCTTGATGTTCAGGCACTATATAGTCCTTGTTTTTGTCTAGAAATTGGTCAGATTGATATTGCACCTAATAGAAAATGGATTATATTAGAAAATGTACATGGAAAATTACTCTATTTAGAAATAGCTGTTGGAATCACACTCACCTCTCCGGCATAATGTGAAACTATGAAATCTGTACGAGACAGTTTGGGCTTAACAAAGCGCTTGTGAACTTTGAATGTCTGATATAACTTGTTAGAGAATGTTTCATGTGTTGACTTTGGGAACATACTGGACAATGAAAGTAAATAATGATAACAAACTTTATCAATTAGCTTAAACAGAGGTACAATCTTAAACTCAACTGTTACCGTACAAAAAGAACGGGGAACAGAATCTTAAGAAACAATTAAATGGCATACAATTAATTTTCATAACAAAGACCAAGATGGGATTTATCATACCAAGCTTCATCTAGCAAAGCAACAATTCCACCTGGTTTCTGCAAAGAGAAATACCACAATTACAGAACTAATTTAACACTATGAGCAGCATTAATGTTTCCTTCCGTAAATGGTAAGTCTATGTTGCGGAACTTTCATGCTGCAAATTGTTTTGTTTTTTTTGTTACTGCGTAGTTTCAGTAAGATGCTGGTTAAAAGTTGAGATTGTTCCTTAATTGTTCAAGTGAGGGTATTTTGTTAGTCACTCTAGATAGAAACATATATTTTACTCAAGTATTTCTTTTCCACAGATCTTTTACCCTCACAAAGATTATAGAGAAACAGTTTCATCATAGCTTTATTTCTCTAGGGAAGCGGAGCAGCATAGAGAATTACACAATTCAATTACCCTAACAACTCAACCTTTTCCTAATGTATATCTCGTGCATTTATTAGCTAATTTATAGATTACTTGGGATCCAGTAAGCAAGAAGATATTTCTTTCGGACATTAACAACCCAATAATCATGCACAACCAGTACAATTACTTTTTGATTTGTAGCTGTAACAGTACTTATAAATCTTTAAAAAAAGAAAAGAAAAACCATCCAATAGTTAATGCAACAAATTTCGCAAGATGTTTGTGTTGTTATTGTAGAATTTTGGAACTCTATGGGATATTGCTGTCTAATAATCGGCAAGTCTAATTTGTTTTTGAAAAGGTAAACAGAAGTCCAAATTCTAATCGTTTAAGTTTGAACTAAATTCTTTATTTGTTTATTTGAGAAAAGCGACGACATTTACCCATTATTGGGGAGAGCTACAAATGGCAGTTTCTTGAGAACAACAGCCAGACTACCCCCCAACTTACCAGCAAGAATCGAACACAAGTCATGAAACCTCAACCTTGCCACTTAAGAAAAGTTTTCATTGGATGAACTTAGATTTTTAAACAATTAATAATTCTCAAATAGTGAAAAGTGCAATTACCCTCTCAATAAGATCTAGAACATCCTGGTTATCCACGAACTCAATGTAGCTCCAATCAATGGCCTCTCTTTTGTATTCTTCTTGTTCCATCTTGAAGACATGCTGTAAAGCCACAACGGACTTGAGAAACAATGCATAAATCAATGCTTACCCTGTCAGCAATATCGCAAAGTCTACCTGATTGAAATGTTGCTGCAGCTTCTCATTTGTATAGTTTATGCAGAATTGCTCAAAGCTGCAAAGCATGATATAATGAGACACACAAACAAGAGTTGCAAACCCTTGAACACTCATGTAGACATTTCTTTTAAATGAAACAATGTTATAGTAATTGGAGAGGCAAGCTAAAGACTCGTAGCTACCTGTTGTGCTTAAAGCTTTCAAAACCATAGATATCAAGGACTCCAATAAGACATTTAGACAGGGGATCTTGTCCAATTGAAACATTTATCTTGTCTACCAACCTGCATTTTCCCAAGAGGCAAAGAATAGTTGACATGGATTTGTGAAATTAGTAAATCAATCATGCCCTAATCTATTGAAACTTATTTCAAGTCTGAATCCACATGGATGCTGATTCAGAAAAAGAATTACAAACACATCTGTGTGTTTGAGTACATAAACACGTTCATAAATACACATATTGGCTTCAACGCAGGGTGGAGCCAAGTGGGAGGTTACACTGTATAATCAAGGTTAAAATTATTTTTATGTATATATAGTAGATGTTGAACCCCCTTAGCTTATTCATATGTTTACTTCTTCATATTTTTAACCCCCTTAATGAAAATTCTGGCTCCCTTCAACATGGCACATGTTTTCTGTTCTTCTTTTCTTTCCAATTCGTGGTTAGTTTTAGTGACTCTAATATCTCAAATCAACATATTTCTTTCATAATTGCACTCTTTATTTGTTACTATTATAGCAAAAAAGTTCTACAATATCCTTGAATTACAATAATTGTAAATAATACTCCCTTCGTTCCAATTTATGTGAAGGTGCTACATTTGGGAGTCAAAACAGTTTTTTCTTTGACTTAGATTTTCTCAAAATCTTTTAAATATTTTAAATTATTAACCTTGTTGGGCTATAGTACTTTTCATATAGTTTTTAAATATATAATTTTTGTTTTAAAAGACTTGGAGAATCTATGCCTGACTTAACACAGAAACTAGGCACTTCGAATCTCGTACTTCCATTCACATAAATTGCAGCAGGAGTTCCTTTATAAAGTTAAGGTATAAAAAACAAATAAACAGATTAAGTCTTCAGTGCCTTGCAAGAGACAATAGCTACTATATTAGTCATGCATGGAGATGAATCAAACTAAGCTTCTTACCAATCAAATAGTCTAGAATATATTGTTTTAGCCAGACCATCCCTACTTATTTCGGCACTGCGAGGATCAAGGCTTCGTTTTATCACTTCTTCAGGAGTGATCATCACTCTTTTGCACAGTGCATCTTCCAAAGCTACAGGGTCACACCTAAAACATTAGGAAAATCAGAAACTCTAACCGTTATCACAGCCACATAACATCTGAATGTGCAAGGTGACATTAAGAATCTTCCATACATCAGAAGCTCTGCCGCTGTTTTGAGATGGAGTTTGGATTTTTGCTCTTTAATAACTGATGAATCAGCTTCTTTTCCTTTTGCAAAGTCAATATTACCAAGATGAAGAATTGAAGCAACAACTCTAAAAATTGCTTCCTGATGGAGTGCGGGGGGGAGAGAGAGAGTTAGAGTCAGCATTTACTTATTCTTTATTGAAAGGCAACTAAAAACATGAAGCTGGCAAAGCTGTACATGATATATACCTGCTCCGGCTTGCTGATTCCCACAACATCCATTGCTCTTCTAGTGGCAAGGTACTCTTCTGCATCACTCACACCAACTAGCTCATAGCACTTTGACTGGTTAAGATAGCGAAATGATTTGGGATGTTCCAACTTATACTTCACAATCTCCTACAGTGATTAGGAAGATTCTGAGAAACATACTGTCACCAAAGCAATTTGATGCAAACCCACAAAACATTTATGTCATTGAAGCTTGTATTGCAACAGAAAAGTACCTCTTGGGGGGCTGCACAGAGAAGGTAAAAACAGTGGTAGTTGCGCTCGGGATCAGAAATTTGGCAAACACGGGATCTCTCAAGGAGGTAAGTCCTGATTGCCGCTCCTGATATCCTTCCATGTTTGTCAAACTGAATCTCAACGAATTTGCCAAAACGACTGCAGCAATTTTATGTTAAGGAGAAAATTAAACATCTTCAATCTAATATGTTAACATAATTATTTGGTATTAATTATCTGCAATCATAAGTAAACTTCAAAAATAGCTTATCTATTACAAGGAAATATAGGTTTAGTAATACAAGCAGTTCAATCTCAGTCCCACAAAAAAAAAAAAGAAGCAGTTCAATCTCCAATGTGCACTTTTTGGATGGATTCTGTATCGCAGAATAATTAACGAAGTCAATGTTACATATAACTGGATCATGTGAAAAGCAAATGCTAAAATGCACAAGTGCCAAAGAGCTTGACCTGGAATTGTTATTTCTAACAGTCTTCGCATTGCCGAATGCTTCAAGAACAGGATTAGACTGCACTTGAGTGGGTTCATACAAAAGATCAATGAGAATAAATATTATATTAGCAGAATAAACTAAACCCGAAAGTAGAGGAAAATTATGTGAAAAAGTGACAGGTGATTGAAAAATAAAGAGCACATAATAGGTTATCAATGATATGTTATCATACACCAAGGACTTGTTGCTCCACTGTGCGCCCTTCAGTTGCTGCACGGCCACCCAGAAAGGCAAGATATCGCATAAGCATCTTGGTTGTCTCAGTTTTACCGGCCCCACTTTCACCACTAACCAGAATAGAATTGCTTTTCCCCTCATGGACCATTGCCCTGTTTCCAGCAAAAGCGGTTCAATATATTAAGCTAATAAGACAAAAATTATTGTAATTATTGTGCTTAAGCTGGGAGGGACCTGTAAGCAACATCTGCAATGGCAAAGACATGAGGGCTTAATTCTCCAAATGGTGCTCCCTTGTATTGATGCATCATGTGTGAATCATACAAATGAGGCAACTTTTGAAATGGATTTATTGCAATTAAGATATTTCCTGTATAAGTCTGTAATTATATCAAATATTAAGAGATGGGCACTGTTGTCTGTACTGTAATATATGAAAGAGCTTAAGATCGGACATAATTCAAACAATCACTAAACTATCTTACGTAAATTTCATTGAGTTCGTATCTGGTTTTGAGGTTCTGCAGTACTCCAGGCTCATGCAAATAGGATAGTTTTGTCATGTCATCAACACCCGCAGCAGGAGCTTCCACATCTTTTGGATAAATTTTTGACAATTTCCTAACAACCTGAAGGATGAGAGGATGACATATGATGATATCATGTATCAATCCATAAAACAGGATATTCTTCACTTTTGCCAAACCCCAGATGTTAACTTGCAGGAAGCAGAGACATTGTTTGTAGTCTCTCTTCTATTAAATAAGGAGTTCAGAAAATCATTGGAGATACAAATTTCAACTTATTTCGTTCTCATTAAGGGATGCTTCGCTAAGGTGCATGAGATAAGGTTATAATATTAACTGTTACACCTATAAGAATATAACAATAATGATTCCATCATATTTTCAATTCAGCGGCATGCAAATGATCTTGAAAAGATTGGAGCAAAAGTTGGTATCATCAGAGGTCTATATTATAAGGAAGTAAATAACCATTTAAGTTTTCAGGTAAATTGCTGTAAGAAAGTGCTTAATACATATCAAGAAATGAAAGAAGCAATTAAAAATTAAAATGCAGAACAAGGTACCTTCTTTCCATCAGTCCTCTCAATCTCTGCTTCCCCATTTGTTATTTTCTTTACTTCTCCATCAATCCAAGCTACATCCGGGTCCTCAACCCATACATGAGACCCTACTATTATATTAACTGCAGTGCCCTGGGAGCCCGAAAAATAAAAAGAATAAAAATTAAGAAGAGCAGGTATTAATAGAATTGATCACATTAAGAAATTTATCTCACATATGATCTCACAATCTCTTACGTCATGCAATGTAACTGCACAAATGTGCTAATACCAAAGGAGTCAAACTCACGAGTAAATCAAACAAAGAGACATTGGGGTAAACACAAATCTATTGGGCTGTTCTCCACCCGGTTATAGCATTCATACATTAGACTGATCATATGCATTGGTTTAAGAGGTAGAGGGACAGACAAGGGAATTTCCCTTTCATGTGGCAGGCAAAGTCCCAGAAATTTTCAATTTAAATTAAAATAGGATAAATTAAAATATGACCAGTTATAGAAATTATAGTGCAAATTGTATATTCATAGAGAAATAGGTGTGAAAATTACACAAGCACAATAGTTTTCAAAGTCACTAGATGCTTAATTATAGAACAACATACTGTATAAATCATATTCAAATAATTAAAAAAAAATTGAAATAAAATGGTTTGAGGCATGTAGGGCAGACAACCCAAGGCGTAAAGCGTGTGTGAACATTACTGGGACGTACATGGCAAACAGCTTAAGGTATAAAGTGCCCATGGGGCAGACTATGGCATTAGCCCCATGAACTTTAGCGCCCGATGAATGTCTGAGGTGTTTCTTAAACATTGCTTACAAGTCTAAAGCAATCATTCAGGGAAACAAATGCTCATATGCTGTAGACTTCATTTCAATGCAGCAACGTAATAAAACTTAATTTTACCATTCATTCCACGTTTTATGTTAAAATGATAGTTTTCAGGTAGACTGGTAGTCCTGTATAAATCCTCATGCAAAACCAGACTAATAATATAGTGAGATTCTTCTTCATGAATGAATGTGTCCATTAACTCTAATCAAAAAGCACCCATAGTGAGTTTCAAATTCCACACTTTAGGTTGGATAATATCCGCCGCCTTTAAGATCCAAATTCCCTCATCTATTCTTCAATTAATCAATTCCCCCGTCACCTTTTCAAACTCCGAAAACTGTTCAACAGATCAGATTGCGGCCGAATTTATCACATTTGAAGTTATCATGATTTCCTAAATCCTAATTAGCATATACATTCTGAAAAGCAAAATATTCATACAGATTTACTCATAGAATCAAACAAAATTATCAATTAATATCTGAAAATAACTTAATTAAATTTGAATCCTTGACGAATGCAATTGCACGTTTCAAAATTTTAAAAAATAAAAATAAAATGTCGTATGCGGATTGCAGGCGTACCATTGTGGAGCGCTGATGTGATGCTCAAAAAAATTGTTTTTTTCAAATCATTCGAGCTCTCTCCAAAATCAGGACGTCCATAAAACAACGGTGCAGTGGAAATTTGATATAAGAGATATTCTGGAAAATTGTTTGAAACAAAACTCTCTGTTTGATTGTGTGTATGCAACAGTAGATTTGAGAGATGAGTATTGTCTCTTTGGTGTGAGAATTGGTGGAAGAGACGGACATTGTTGATAAGGAAGCCCTGCAATTTCGGATCCTCTCCATCTCTCTGCCCTTCACCACCGCTCTTCTCTCCCTCTCTCACTTCATGCATCTGCTTTTTACTCCCGCGTAGTTCCCCATTGTGTTCGCTCTATTTTTTATTAAATATTTTTTGAAAAAATATATAGATTTTGGGAGTACATTTTGGAAAATTATTTTTAAGATGGCGTTTAGACATGTGATTTCATAAAATTAGTGATTGAAAATATCATTTCATCTCGTAATTTGATATTATGAGATAAAATCAGTGTTTGGACATGTGATTTTATGTCATTATTTCAAATCATGAGATGAAATCTCAAATTCTTAAAAAAACTTGGATTTGAAATTCCAAATCATGAGATGGACTTTTTCAAATATAAAATTTGACCTAGAAGTTTATATTTTGTAAAGAAAAATCCATAATTTTATATTTATCAACCATTTATTTTAGATGTAAATAAAATTTATTGTTGGAATGTTGGTATTATTACTCTTGCCAACCTTTGCTAACCATTTATATCGGATATAAGTTTGCCAACTATGTGGGAGAAATAGTACACTACAACTCATGTTTAATTTTACTTTTTATTGAACTAAAATTCGATTAATAAATGTTATTTTTTTTAGAATGGCTTTCTGACCACTGTATTATATTTTGTTATGAACTTTTACTTATTCGGTAAGAATGTATAAGAATTGAAACTTCTTTTTTATGATTTTCGCAATTTATGGGCTATTATATTCATAAGAAAAAAATACAACTTAAAAATTTCAAATTGCATGTCAAAACAAAACTTCAATTTAATCTCGTATGATTTGATCTCATGATTTCATCCTGCATGGCCAAACGGGCTCATATCTGTTTTGATAATGAAATTTGATCAGATTTTAAAATTTTGATCTTCAAATATTTTTAAGTTCTCAAAAAATGAATAAATTTATGGTTGGTCATCCAACTTTGTGTTCACTACCCAAAAGTCACTATTACTTTGTTTTGTTACACAGGAATCATTTAACTTTGCCTTATATTTTTACAAAAGTAATTTTGATAAAACTTGATTAAAATCCTAAAATATCCCTTAGGTTTGGGGGGCAGGTCCAAAATGGTCCCTTCAATATAC
>JACEIK010003076.1:133789-181102 GCA_018107945.1 Datura stramonium | reverse complement strand
GGTATAGTGGGCCTTCTCCGATATGGGGTACACATCGGACTCCACGGCTAGCTCATGTGGTTATATGTCAATTATACACTCTCTCACTTGTTAGTACTGCTTAGTTCAATTCAGTCACAAATTTTAGTTTAGTGTATTTAGTTTTCAGGATATGTTCATGACCATCAGTCATTTCCTGGATTTACATTATTATTAGTATATCCCAATACTTAAAATTTCACAATTCATCATTTCATGCCATATCATCTCAATTGTGTTCTACTGTTTTTACCTACATCTTGCATACTCAGTACATTCAAAGTACTTATGCATATTTTCTATGTTGTATCGTATTATGATACAGGTGCACGTTCTCAGTCACAGAATTGTTAGTAGTTTCCTTCGGATGATTAAGCCGCTCTATCTTGGTGAGTCCTCATCTTTTGAGGATGGGGATTTAGTTTTATTTAAGTTTCTTGTTTTCAGATTTTAGAGTTAGCTGGGGGCGTCCTAGCAACTCGTCAGTTCTTAGATGGCTTTCAGACACAACTTTGTTCAGTATTTATTAGACATGTATTCTTTCCTTTTAAAAAGTGTTATTCTGTTATATTTGTACAACTTCGGCTTCTATTTAAATCTGTATACTAGTGTGACGTTAAGTCATTGGTTAGCTTAGGGTCACTTGTGGCGCTAAGTATCGTGTCGCGTCCAGGGTATAGACTCGGATCATGACAAACTTGGTATAAGAGCAGCCAATTACCGTATCGCGTCCAGGGTATAGAATCAGGTCTTGACAATGTGGTATCAGAGAACTAGATTTAGAGTATCCTAGGATGTCTAAAAGATGTTTCACGTAGAGTCCTTTGCATGGTGTGCCACTTGCCGAGAGAGGCTACAAGGCGTTATTAGGAAAATTCCTTCTTTCATAATTGATCGTGCATAGAGTGTGAAACTCCTAAAAAGTTCCTATTCTAACTTGCACTGTTTGCTCTTTCAAATAAAGATGCCTCAAAATGAGAAACAAAGGGCTGGGAGCAATGTGTGCAGCACCACCGGCTCCCAGCAGCCCTCAAGGCGATCGGGTGTCCTCCTCTTTGAATTTACGCCGGCGGTCGGATGCTAGCTCGAGGTCGTGATCAGCCAAGTGAACAACGGTGATGTCGCCCAGCACCAATGGAGTGCAGGTTAACGTCAGGTTAGAGATTTCACTCGGATAGACCTTCGGCATTTCATGGGTCTAAGGTATGCAGACCCATAGTTTATTCCCCCATGAAGTACATAAGATCTTTCAGATCATGAGTCTCTGGAAGAGTGTTGATACGGATGCTGCTAGCTAAAGGGGTGGCTCGGATCACGTGAAACGGCGGAAGGAAGGGAAGAATTTGAATGGAGTAGGCTCGATATAATGGGATGAATTCGTGGCATTTTAGGCAGTTTTCTTTCCTCGAGAGATGAAGGAGCTAAATTTAACTGAATTCCTTGAACTAAGCGAAGACAACATGATGGTGAGTGTGCAGCGCGTGTACTCAAGCTATCGAGATATGCTCCTAAAATGGTCTACGAGGCACGAGGGCTCGTATTCTTAAGTTCGTTTATGAAGCTTGGAGACTTGGTGGTTAAAGGAATGCAAAATTACGATGTTTATCACGAACAGTGACCTGTCAGTCTCATCATTTCATGCCCGGCCAAATAGAGTGAGAAAAGTTCAGATGTCTGAAAAGGGGAAAACAAGCGAGGCTAGAACCGGGCCGGTTTGGGTATGGCGACGGAGGTCGGAGTGGGGGTAGTCGGTCACAACGGCGAAGCAATAGTAGAAACCTCTAGTGCCTTCATCAGCTAGTGCCTCTTCTTTTCGATCCGCAAAGGACCGAAGGGTGGAGCATCGGGCTCCCGGTCGAGTCACGCTCCGGCGGTCGTCGTTTCTAGCCTACCCAAATATGGCAGAATCACCTTATGGAGTTTGTTTAGGCACGGAGGTTGTTTTGGTTGTGGCCGACTAGATCACGAATTGAGGGTGTCATCAACCCAGGATGGGGGAAGACCAAATCCTTTGCCTTAGCAGCTGACGGAGTCATCCATCTCAGGGCACTACTTTTACTTTAGATAGGTGGTGTTCGGTGCCAAAATCATTTATGCTTTGTGTTCTCGTCAAAATCAGGAGAACTCTGATATAGTTACGGGTATGTTGCGCCATTTCCATATTGATGTATATTCCTTGTTAGATCCCAGGAGCCACACTTTTCTTTGTGACTCCATATATCATTTCAATTTGATATTAGTACAAAAGTCTCAGAACCATTTTCAGTTTCTACTGCATTGGTGTGAGTGAGTTAGAGCCGGCCAGGTATATAGAATTTGTCCAGTATTAGTGTTGGGTAAGGTTATCCCAAGATCTAGTAGAGCTAGACATGTTCACCTTTGACCTCGTTCTTGGCGTAATTGGTTAAATTCTGTTATGCCTGATCATGACAAATCTAAAGTTGTCAAGTTTAAGTTTCCTAACGAACAAGTCTTAGAATGGAAGGGTAGTGTTTTAGCGCCTAAGAGATTTAGTTTATTTCCTACCTTAAGTCCTATAAAATGATTTCAATAGGTTGCGTCTATCCAACATGGTTAGGGCGGGGATTCCCGATTAGGGACTGACTATTCAATCGATCCCAGGTTGTTATAGGTACCACAGCGTCTTTCTTGAAGATCTTCACAGAGTCCCTCTAAAGCGGGAGATAGATGTTGTGGTGCTTCTTCTAGAAACCTAGACCATATCTATTCCTCCTACGAGAATGGCTCGAGTGAGCTTAAGGAGTTGAAGGAATGGTTGAAGGACCTGTTAGATAGGGCTTTATTAGACTTGACATCTCCCCAGTAGGGTGCTCCAATGTTGTTCGTGAAGAAAGATGGTATACTCGGAATGTCGTCGACTGTTTATCAGCTAAACAAAGTTACAATCGAAACGGATCCTACACCCCGGGATTGACGGCTTGTTCGATCGGCTTGGCGAGAACTAGTTGTTCTCCAAGATATACCTCGAGATCGGGATACCACCGACTTAGGATCAAAGAATGTGGTATTCTAAAATAACTTTAGAACAAAATATGGTCTCTACGAATTCGTGGTTATGTCTTTTGGACTAACCAATGCGCCCCAACATTTATGGATACGATGAATAGGGTATTCAAGCCGTACCTGGACACATTCATCATTGCCTTCATGGAGAAGCATCTTAGCATACTCCCGAGGATTGGGAAGTTTTTATTAACCACTGGGTGGTGTTCCAAACTCTCGAGAGATACAGTTAGTTGTTCACTTTAAATTTAATAAGTGCAAGTGTGGTTGAAGTGTTAAGCTTTTCTCGGTCATGTGGTCTTAGGTGAGGGGATCCTCAAGATGTAGCAGTACATGATTGGCCAAGACCCACTTCCACATCAGATATCGGGAGTTTCTTGAGTTTAGACGGTTATTACGTGGTTTGTAGAAGGATTTTCTTCTATAGCATCCCCTTTGACCAAGGCGGCTCGAAAAATGTGAAGTTTTAGTAGTCAAAAACTTTTTGAGAAGTGTTTCCGGAGTTGAGCCGACTCAATACAACTTTGGTTTTGACCTTGCTGCAGAGAGCAGGTGGGTTCGTAGTCTATTGTGATCTTCAGTTTGGCCTCAATTGTGTTCTGATGCGGCGGGGTAAGGTGATAGCTTATGCCTCCTAGGCGGTTCAAGGTTCATGAGAAAAACTGTCAGACTCATGATCTTATTTGGAAGCAATGGTATTTGCTTTAAAGATATGGAGACATTACCTACATGGAGTTAATGTGGATGTTTTCACTAACCACAAGAGCCTTGATATATGTTCGGTCGAAGGACTTAAACCTTTGTTAGAGAGGTGGCTGGAATTATTGAAGAATGTGACATGAGTGTACTGTATACCACTAGGACAAGGCCAATGTTGTGGTTGATGCCTTAAGTAAGTCTGTGGAGCGTTGCTCATATTGAAAGAGGGCGAGAAAAGAGCGGCAAAGATATCCATAGGTTGGCTCGATTGGGAGTGCGGAGTTAGTCAATTCGGGCGAGGCGGAGTTATAGTCAAAGTGGTCGAATCCTCACTAATTGTAGAGGTTAAGTCAAAGAAGGATGATGGCCCCATCTTACTCAAAATTAAAGGATGAATTATAAGAAAGGAGATGGAGGTTTTCTCTAAAGGGGAGATGGTGTACTCTGTGCCAAAGGAAAATTGTATTGTTCCGGATGTAGGTGACATGAAGCAGCGGGCCTAGCTAAAGCATACGGCTCAGTGTGCTATTCATTTAGGGCCCACTAAGATGTATAGTGACCTACGGAAATCTATTGGTGGAACGACATGAATAGGGACATTTGGAACTTTGTAGCTATGTGTTCGAGCGCGCGGAGTTGGGATTGAACCTCGGAGACACAGGGAGTAATTAATACGGGATATCGGTATTCCTACTTGGAAGTGTGAGGTAAATATGGACTTCATCATAAGTTTTACCTCGTACTATTCATTAGCATGATTCAATATGGTTGGTTAGCAGACCGGATGACTAAGTCAACATATTTCATACTAGTTAAGGCCATCGACTCGAGTGAGGATTATGCTAGAGGCTGTGCATCAAAGGGAGTTAGTCGGACTACATAGGATTCCTTGTCCATATTTTCAGATAAGAGGTACTCAGTTCTGCATTTCTAGAAATCATTTGAAGGACTTGGCACCCGAGGTCAAACTCGGCACAACTTTTCACCCAGATGGATGGTTGGCTGGGCTATTTTAGATCTTGGAAGACATGTTGAGCATGTATGGTTGATTTCAAGGGCAGTTTGGATGATCACCTACCTCTCGTTGAATTTTCATACAACAGTAGCTACCACTCAAGCATCCAAATGGCCTAGTTTGAGGCATTGTATGGTAGGAGGTGTAGAACTCCTATAGGATGGTTTGAAGTTGGTGAAGCTACCATGATAGGACCGGACTCGATTCATAAGGATACAAAGGTTTTATCTTATCATAGAAGGGTGGAAAACAGCCTAGGCAAGAAAAAAATCGTATGTGGATGTGAGCGAGAGCTAGAGTTTGCTGTAGATGATTGGGTTTATCTGAAGATTTCACCTATGAAAGGGGTGATGAGGTTTGGAAAGAAAGGGAAACTCGGTCAGATATGTTGGACCTTATAAAAACCTAAGCCACATTGGCGGGATGGCTTTTAATTTAGAATTGTAGAGTTAGCATCGGTGCACCCCGAGTCTTTTATGAGTATGTTATTGAAGAGGTGCATTGATGATCAGAGCCTAAATAGTACCTATAGGGGAGTGTTGGTGTAAGGACGGCCTCTCTTGCGAAGAAAGTTCGATTCAAATCATAGACCTCAAGTTTGTAGGCGAGGAACAAGGAGGTTGCTTTAGTGTAAAGGTTTGTGGAGAAACATTAGTTGAGGGAGCTACATGGAGCGGAAAGACATGATGGCTAAATACCTCGTTTATTCCCTCTTACAGTTCAGTTTCACCATTAGGTACTAAATTCATCCTTTGTACTCTTTTTGGTTCCATACTCGCCGACTCTATTCCATGTTTTAATATACCCTAGATGCATCAACTCGGTTAGTATGCTTATATCGGTTAGAAATCGGTCACTCTAGAAATCAACTAATAGTTTTCAATTTGGGACTTGAGCTCATTTCCCTGAATTTTTCGGTTGTCTAGCCTACGGTGAGTGAATGATATAGGTGGGTCAATGTAACACGGAAGATAAGGTGTGCGGTTGCGGTAACACATTCTGTTTGAGATCGAAGAGCGATCATGTCTACAGATCAAATATAATATTGAAATTACAGCACGTACTGTGGTTTCATATGAAGGTTGGAGGGTCGTTAAGTTGACTTGGGAAATCACGACTTCATGTTGAACTCGTATACTACTGGTACGTATCATACGGAAACAAGTCATGAATAACTCGAGTTGTGGACAAGAAAATCTAAGCTAACCACGAGTAAGTGCGACTCGTGGTACGTGATACGACACAGTAGGATAGGTCGTGAGGAGGGGGTCAGGAAGGAATACTCGGTATTGTGATACATATCATGAAATGAATTTTAGGATGTTGATCTTGAGTCATAGTAGGCATCCTTGGAAAACTTCAAAGAGATGGAATGAAGTAGGGTCACTAACCATGAGCGGTGGTACAAATCGTGGAATCATGGTACGACTCGTAGGTTGGGTCGTACCACTGACCCAACAAACATTTCATTAAATATTTCGGGGGGTAATTTTGTAAAATTCTAATCTTCTTAACTCTAAACTAAGTCGTACTAGGATTCTTTAGGAGGGATTTCAGAGGAATAGTCAACTCTATCCCTCTCATTCTTTCCAAAAACAAGTTAGGAAATTCCATGAAGACATCAAAGATTCTCTCAAGAAAAATTTAGGGCTTACAATTCCTTCTCCATATTCTAAGTTTCTTCCAAGGAATTTACACTCCAGTATGTGAGTGCAATAAGGAAATGCTCTTCCATTGTGCCCCAAAACCTTCCCAAAATCTTTATTAGTTCTAAGCCTGTTGTATTAATGTTAGGGTTGTCTCTTAGTCAAAATACAAATTTCCTTCTTGTTATTATTTTCATGATCCTTGAAGGTTGTAGTTGGTTATACCCCCATGTTTGATATCTCTTTCCTTGAAATATGTGTTTAGCCACAGTCTGTGAATGTGATTTGAAGAGTCGCATAATTGTCCGGATACAAACAATACTTGATTACGATAGTTCATGTAATCAATATTATTGTACAGTTAGATCATCAAGAAGTTGAATTGTTGATTATTTAGTCCCAATCGGTACTTAGCCTTTTCGTATCTTACGAAATGTCAGTGATCGGTTTGGTATACTCGATCTCTTGAGAGTTGAGAAAAACTCCATAGTCTCGGTTATCGGTTGTCGAGTGTTCTTTAAACGGTTACAACGCTGGTTAAATCATCTCACAGTCAGTCATAAAAATCGCATTTTAATTATCAGGTCCTTCGAGACTCTCGGGTTACTTCCGAGATAAGTATTCTGACTTAAGTCTTGGTACATTAAGTTCGATCTATCAGCCTAGTAGTCACAGCTAGAAGTTCTAGTGGGAGTAGGACTTAGCATCGAGGGGGTTGGGATTTCATACGGGTTCCTAGAACTACATTGCCATCGTATGTTATTAGCCCGAATGCGCATCGAGGCCGGTGATCATCTAGTTCGGCTACTATACCACACGACAAGGTATGGTGGGCCTTCTCACAGTGGGGATATACATAGAACTCCATGGCTAGCTCATGTAGTTATATGCGGTTTAGACTCTCCCACTTGTCAATACCTCTCGATTGGTTAGTACAAATTTCGATTCGGTTATTCAATTTCGGGATATGTTCATGACCATGGAGTCATTTTATGTATTTACATTATTAAATTATATCCCCGAGTACTTAATAGTTCTCAATCGGTCATTTAATTCCATATCGGCTCGGTTATTGTGTCTACTATTTTTACCTACATCTTGCATACTCAGTGTTCAAGTATTGATGCATATTTTCTATGTTGTATCTATTATGATACGGTGCAGGTTATCAACCACAGCATCGTCGGTAGTTCCTTCCAAACAATTTCAGCAGCTCTATCTTGGTGAGTCCTCATTTTCGGGGACGGGGATTTAGTTTTATTTGGGTTTCTTAATTTTCAAATTTTAGAGTTAGTGAGGGCTTGTCTGACAACTCGTCAGATTCTTAGATGGGTTTCGAGACACAACTGTCCGGTATTTATCAGACATTATTCTTTCCTTTTGAAAAGTGTTATTTAATTATGTTTATACAACTTCCCCTTCTATTTAAATCGGTATAAAAGGAGTGTTATGTTAAGCCATGTGTTAGCTTGGGGTCACTTGTGGTGCCAAGTACTATGTCGAGTCTAAGGTATAGACTCGGGTCATGAAAAAAATCTCGCCCAGATCTCTATTTTAAGTTATGATGCTTTACTCAATTATGCATGAATATCATGAATCTAAATCTTATGTATCATGGCCGATCTTCAACTAGCATCATGCCACAAAATGAGTCATTGTGTGACTCGTAGTGACTTAGACGGGTAGTGGTGTGACTTGGATTAAATGGGTAGGTTGAGAAAAGTGGAGTTTTAGAGAGTCTTGATGATTTGGTTACATGACATAAAGAATAATCAAGTGAGGCGTCAAGAAAATACCGGAAAAATTGGAAAACCGGCCCGGTGGCAATAGGTTATAGACGACTGTTAGAGAAGGCAGAGCAGTTGTCGTGTAGGTCGAGTGTGATTTCTAGTCGGGTTTTAAGGGTGTTTTTATAATTTCTAAGTTCTAACTCTTAAACTAAGTCATTTTTAAGCCTCCTAAAGGGTGTTTTTAAGGTTTAATCACCTAAACCCTCATTATACTCCTAATACTCGAAGTTAAAGATCAAAACCCTCTCCAAGCGGCAAGGTTCTCCTTCTTACTAAATCTCTTTGGCATTAAACCACAGAGGATTCCATCAAGCTCGATTGTAGGGATATGAATGAGGATTTCTTTCCACCTTCATGCCTTTCCCAAGTTGAATTCATGATTTCCACCTCCTAACCTCATAATTTTTGAAATTTTAGGGTTTAGCTTATTGTAGATGAATTCTTTCATGTTCATCCATGAAATCGGTATTATGATTACATGTACCTTATCAAATCCCATGAAATCCTGCATTTCAAGTCTAAAATATGATTCTGGGATTCTAGGGTTTGACCCAAATTGATTGAAATTCGACGATTCTCTTATTATTTCAAGCCTCACCAATATTTAAAATTTATGAATTATAATTATAATGATTTTTTACTAGAATTCCTCGCTTGAACTAATCAATTAAAAAATATGATAATTTTACCCTATTATGCGGGGATTTTTGTAAAATTAAAGTCTATATATCATGGCCTATTTTTGGCCTTATTTTCATAGCTGGTTACGTATATTAACATGTTATGAATTTCATGATTCAAAATAGACATGTAAACCCAGGTTCGCTGATTATGATATGAGCAATATATATATTTTGGGAGTAGTATTGAGCAGGATTAAGCCATGGGTTCCATTGCACTCAGGTCTTAGAATTATGTGCCAACGTAACCATGATGGGGTCCTCCACGAGAGTGTCTCCCCATGCCAGAGGGAGCCACCCATGGCCCGATATCATTCCTTTGCATGGTCTACTCTTGGTAAGTTATAGACACCCTCCAGACTAGGGTTTTACGAGTTAGGCTCCATGTATGCTTGCATATAGGGTATATCGATTATAAGAATTTACCATTGTTCTTTAGCTTTTATACACACATATATGCATATACATATATATATATGTGTGTGTGTGTGTATGTATATTCACATGATTATGACTTATGATTTTACGACGTATGATGATTTGGCTCGGATATATGCTTTACAAGGTTTTACTTGAACTCGATTTTATATAAGTTTATACTCATGATCTCTCTCTCGTACTATTTTACTAGAACATTTTACTTACCCTACATACCCAGTACATTCAAAGTATTGTTGCGTACTTCTATGCTATGTCGTTACATGATAGGTTAGGAGCCCGACCACTCTCTCAGCTTAATCGTTAGTCCGCTCCCATAGTGCTTCGGCTCGATTCCCGTTTGGGTGAGTCCACATCTTCTAATGATGTTTATAATTTATTGATGTTATGTTCCTATTTTTAGTTTCAAACTTAGAGAGCTAGTTAGGGGGAGTGTCCCATCAGCTCATGCATGGTTCTTGGCTTTTTAGATAATATGTTAGATGACTCAATATTGTAGACTTGTTTACATTTTATGGCTTATGATCTATTTAGACTTCTTCTTATGATATTTCTATGCCTTACTTTCTACTTTAAATATGCTCTTATTCATGCTATATATATTTCATGGGTTAGCTTGGAGTCATTCGTGGTCTGCGTTACGTGTCTCTCGTCCAGGGTCTTTAGCTCGGGTCATGACATGTATGTTATGATATTTATAAATTTTATGATTTAAACTATCCTATGTAAAACTTATGTTTCACGGTTATTATATGAGCACTATATATGTTTTGGGAGTAGTATTTAACATCCGTAGGTCGGGGTTCAGTGAATCCGAGATCTCGGCATTACGTGCCACCGTAGCCATGATGGGTCCTCCCTGTGAGTGTCTCCCATGCCTGAATGGGCTACCCATGGTGATATCTGCGCCTTCATGGTCCATTTCCTTAGAAAGGTATGAATACACCTCATTAAGGTTACAAGCTAGGCTCCATGTCACGTGGGATATGTCGGTTATAAGAATCTCCCCTTATTCCATGATCTTTTAGACATGATTTCCATCAATTCACAATTAAATATTTAAAAAAACAAAAAAAACATGTAATTTAATTAAAATTAATTTATGATTTCCTTTATGTCGATATGATTTGGTTTTGAAAACCATGAGCAATTATGTCTACATTATGTGATCGAGCTCATGTTTTAGCATATCTTAAACTCATGATTTTAGAATGTCATTTTACTATCATATTTTACTGATCCCTACATACTCATTACATTTCATGTATTGACCGTATACTTTATGCTATATCGTCTCATTATAGGTTTGGGTGATGAGTCTTAGCCCACTATGTAAGACTTGCTCCTAGTTCAGATTCAGCCCTAGACTCGGCCTTAGGGTGAGTCCTCATCGTCCAAGGACATCATCTTGCCTTTTATTACACTATTTGTCTTTTAGTTTTCGGAAATTAGTCGATTTAGTTGAGGGCTTGTCCCAGCAACTCATCTTTATTAAGTAAAGGCTTTTAGACAGTTATGTTAGATATTCGGCGATGTTAACTTTTTAGTCTTATTTTACATTTTATGACATCTAAGATGACTTACGATTATGTATTATGTTATGCTTTACTTCCATGTAGTCCATGCCTAAAGAATATGTTATGCCGTGCCATAGGTTATCTTGGAGTCATTCGTAGTTTTGGGTCTCGTGTTACATCCCGGGGTCTATGCATGAGTCATGAAACCTAATGGCATCATCAACAAGCACACACCTGGATTTTGAGAAGTAAGGCATTGCCAGCCATTAGCATCCATATGCCCTCACAACTAGACAAGGAAAAATGTTCATTTTCTGAAGTAATGATAACATACATTACAAGGACACATAAGATCAAGATAGGAGAGAAAAGCACTCTACTCTCACAGAGAAATTCAAAAGATAGGTCATAAGTACCATATATTTGCCTATTTATTCAAAAGATAGGTCTCAAGTACCACATACTTTCCTATTTACTAACATGCCTTATCTTTTGGATATTTAGGTTGAGATCACCCAAGTGATTTTCACAAGATTTTAATGATGGTCAAAGGGCTGGTATACAAATATGGTTGTTAGTAGCTCATTTACCTATCACGGAACACCACATCACTTTTCATTGCCTTTTTCACTTTTAGGATCCATTCTTTTCTTCCATTCTTTTCTTAGCGACTTTCCACCCCAAAGTATTTTATGTGGCTCATTTTTTCCTCTTTTTCGCTTTTGTTTTGTTTTCTCTTTTCCTCTTTTTAGATCTCTGCTCAATACACCTTGGGATATAATCAAACATGCATCTTTGCCTTTTTCTTTCTTTTCCACCTTATTACCCCCAACTTTCACCTTTTTGCTCATTTTCATCATTTCATTGTTAAGAATGATGGGTTCAAAAGAGGGTCAAATTGAGAATTAGTTTTGGCATTCGTTTTGGTTGATCAATAAAAGTTATAGCTCAAATGGAAGGCTAGGTACATACGGTTGGTCTATTTAGGAAAATGTGGCTTCTAAAGCACAAAGAAGCCCTAAATTCATCTCTACAACCCATAAGCAATCCTAAGTTGAAGCACAACTAGCGAGACAAGTTCTAGATTAGATCCATCTTGTAATTTGAAGATTGAAATTCATTATATCAAGTTTTCTTCTCCAATTTGCAATTTTGTTGGTAAGAATGTTCAGTTACTTTCTTTCTTCTTATCTTCTTTCTATGGGTAGTTAAGCAGACATAGGGTTGTGAAGCCAATGAGTTGTGAACCCTAATGATCTTAATTGGATAATATTAATTGTGGGCTTAAAAATATTTGATTGATTTAGGATTTGGTAGGTGTGATTGATGATGAAAGTCATTCCAATGTCATGACACAGTATAGATTAGAACATAACACGAGACCTAGAACCACGAATAGCTCAAGCTAACCAATACTGCGTAACATAAGCATAAGAATAGAACTAAGTGGAAACAATCATATGATAGCATATGCGGAGTCTAAGATATCATAAAACGTAAATGAAGATAATAGTCCCAAATCACTATGCATCTATATATCATTACTGAAAAGCCTCTAAACATATAATGAGATGATGGGACAAGCCCCCAACTAGGTCTACTAGATACTGTCGAAATGGCGAAAGTAAACATAAACCAAGATTAACGTCCTTAGATGATAAGGACTCACAAAGAATGTGTTGAATATAGAGCAAGATTGAATCTAGTACTAGGGTTGAGACTTAACACCTGAACCTATATCATGGCAGATGATATACCACAAAAGTATGAGATGATACATTGAATATGTTGACTATGGAGTATAATTAAAATATGAGAGTAAGGACAACATGATATAAAACATGATTGTGAGATTGTCATAAAACATGAGTTGTTCATCATAATGCGGAAGTATAATGTCCTATTTGAAAATAAAATCATAAAGCTCATCATTTGAAATCATAAAGTAAAACTCATAAAGCGTCGATGGATCAAACATACCATAAGTAATAACATCATGAAACATGAACTAAAAATCATGAAAAAACATGAGGAACAATGGGAGATCTCATAGCAGGCATACTCTAAGTGAGCATCACATGCTTTGACTTGTACTCCTGAAGTCGGGAGGGTGTACATACTGCCAAGGGTAAGAATGATGAGCGTGGTATCACTTTCCTTGGGCCTAGTAGCATACGGGATACACTCTCAACTAGAGAGGACCCCTTAGGCTAGGGGCAAGGGAAACACTCTCTACCCTTATCTTATGGTGACATAGTTTGATTCCTAGGTGTGTGTCAAGCCCCATCCTACTCGGTGTTAAATACTATTCCAAAATCATACATAGTGCTCATAATCATACATAGAGTATGGATTTTTGTGGACTAGTTTAAAAAACATGATAGATTCATAAACTGCTTGATATACGTGAACTAGCCATGTAAATAATGTTGAAGTTCAGCCATGATATGTAAACGATATTCACGAGGTTCATGCATACTTTAGGTAAAATCATGCTAACCAGAAAATAGAGTTCTTGAGAGTTTTCATAGAAATCATGTAATCACAATCATACAACATTGGTAGAATCACGAGAGAATGCATTTTCATAAGAGATCATAGAGTTTTTGTGTAATAAGGGTCTAGCACTTGGTAGAAATTCATGAAAATTATAAATGGAGACTTGAAGGAATTGAATTCATGAAATTAGGCTTGAGATTAGTCATGAGGGTGGAAGAAATCCCACATTCATGATCCCAAATACCTAGCTTGAAGAGTTCTTGACTCTAGCTTAAGGCCCAAGAGAGATAGAAGATGAACCCCAGCTTCCTTGAGAATCCTTGAGGAGGTGATCTTCATATATGATGTTCAGAGAAGAATAAGAGTTTATTCTAGGTTTAACCTTAAATACCCCTCCTTGAAACCCTAAAATGATCTAGTTTAGGAGTTAAAAGCATAGGAAGTTAAGAAAATACCCTTAGGAATTGCACTTCCGAAGATTTTTGCTAGTGCATCCGCAGCTCACCGCGAGTGCGTTGGATGTCACCATGACTCGTGGTGACCAGTTGTTACAAGATGGGCCTGATTTTTCACTTCTTTAATATTCATACAACGGACTCTCACCACGACCGTCATTTTACCACGAGTCATCCTATGACTCGTGCTGAAATCTGACTTACTCTGTTTTACGAACATAATCAATCGACCCATTACCACACCCGATCATTTATCATAATGACTCTTCATATGAGTCATTACATTTTAAGGACCCTAAATTTTTACTTCTTCTCACCACATATGGAGGCCATGACTCGTGCTACCATGAAATGGGTCGTACCATGACTCATTACATGACAAATTGTAGATTTTTCTACTAGTTTGTACTCAAGTCTAGGAGTCGATCTTAGGGACTTTTAGGGTGTAACATTCAACCATTCCCAATTACATTTAATATGCTTGAAAGAGACAATCTAGATTGGGTTAGAATCAATCAACAATAACTCGAAGGCTTTAGATATTTAGTGGGTTCACCCTGACATAGGTTGAAATTTGTTGACAAAATGCAATTGGATATCGCCCCACCCTAGAAGATGTAACTGGCACTAGATGCCCTGCTTGGACCCTAAGGCGGCTTGAATGAACATACCTCTGGTACACACGACAACATAATCAAAACAATCAAGTATATATCGGCAAAAATATTAATGATGTAAAAGGTTGTAATAATATAAATACTGCGCGAGATATTCGGATGATCTTGACAATTCACAATAATAATAACATCCTATATGGGCCAACAAGACCACTATATTGTCTAAATCAAATAAAGCGGAAGGTAGACATATATATATATATATACAAGGGTCATTAAAGGCTGCCAAGCTACTTTCGAACAAAATAGTGACCTAATGTAGACAACTGTGTACATCTACTCTGATCCCGTTCTCTGTAAGCCTCGAAGGAGTAATTACTTAGTCGGGACAGGCCAGGCCTGCCAAAGACTATACGGCAAAAGAAAAATAAAGCTCTAAAGTATGGAAACTCCGGAGAAGAGGAGATGACCAATGTGTTGAGCACGAAGTACTACTTGAGGAAGTCCACACAGGCTTTTTGTCTATGAGCAGAAAAGGTGCAGCGCCCATAGGCACGAGGCGTCGGTACATTAATGCACCAAGTATATAAGGCAATAACAATAGTGGAACTAAGGCGATAATAATAAATAAATGTAGATAGATATAACAATAAGAGAATAACTGGAAATATCTTATTAAATTATACACAAAATTAAAGAGGCAATAGTCCAAGAACCTAACATGGCCCCAGCAAGCGCGTAGTACAAAAACTAAAATAACCTACGATCACCCATAAGCTGGCCAGTTCACCTCGATCTACATATATCTACTCGTAACACAGCTCCATAGGCAGGCATGACTATATCTTGACAACACTTGGCTCCTGTATCTCTATTTGTATCTTGAGCCTTCTAGGTTCCTATAGTTGTATTTGAGCCTTCCACTCCTGTGAGGGCCTCAGACTGAGATCTGAGATTAATGTTACCAACTTTAAGATGCAGAGCCTCAATATGATCTTTCACTTGTTTTGCAAATACAAGCGTATAGCCACGTAGGTAAGGTACGTTTGATTATAGCCCTTTTAGGCAATCTACACATGGGAATCTACATGAGAGCGACTGAGGGTATTGGCCTAATGCCCAACAACTAACAAATAGACAATTAAGGCTTCATAACATCTATTAAGTTATCAACAAGTAAGTTAGTTGTCACAACCACACCATAATTAAGTAACACGGGACAAGGGACCGAAAGACTCCAAGAGCGACCCCATGGCATAATCATAGCATATCACTTAACACTAGAAACGACTATCAACATAAATGAGCAAAAGCTAACTACAAAGAGTCTAATAGTCATAAGAATAATTGTAAAAACACTTTGACACAACGTTGAATCTATATAGACTAGTTTGAAAGACTTCTACTAAAGCGATGAGTTCTTTGGGACAAGCCCCGGCTAACTCCTAAAATTTAATGAAAATGTAAACATAAATCATGTCCTCGGGAGATTAGGACTCACCACTTGCTTGATTGAGAGGGAATAAAGCCTATTTAACCACGGGTTTGAGTCTTGGAAACATGAACCTATATCATGGCTTGATATAACACAAAAGCATGTCGTTAGTACTTGGAATGTGCGAAACTAGCAGGATTAACAAAATAATTAAATATACAAATATAAGATAAGGAAATAACAAAGTACGTATTGACATAAGCGACTTGACATACAACAATCCTCTTATGAGTTACATACACACACACACACACACACACATATATATATGAAACTTTCTTTTGGATCTCATGTTACGAAACATCATCGAACTCAGCATACATAAGGGTAAAGTTCTAAACATTTAATAAGAGTTGAACTTGAATCTAGCATCACACCTTTATCTTTGGATTACGCTGTGTGATCTGATTCTTATTATAGTAAATGTAGCGTGGCAAGAATCTGCATCACAGGCTGAATCATGCTTATAACATAACTAAGGAGTCATTCTGTATGGAGGAGGAATCGACTAATCAAGGAGTTGCTCTGTATGGAGGATCCCATTGAACTGGGAGTCACTCTCTTCGATGGAGGATCTGACGACTAGGGAGACATTCTCGGCTGTAAGAGTCTATGGCCCCAGGTGTGGAGTATTGATCGACATTGTATATATGGTCTATGTTGCTACGGCTAGTCGAAACATGAACATACAACACGCTTTCATCATAAAACATTCATTTATAAAGGATTGGGGCTACTTTCTGCAACAACAAGCCAATATTACGAAATATCATTCTGTGCTTCATGAAGTCATGGAGCCATATCACTATTTATTCAAAGGTCTTACATTAGTGTGCATATTTAGATTCACATCATACATAATACTTTCCACAACATTTAAGTTCGGATTCATATCTTTCGACATATATCCTTAGAGTCATTTCTTGATCCATAGGTCTAATTCATACCTTAACATGCGTACATTGATTCATATATTATAGATTTATGGATAGCCATATACTTAAATCATAAGTTACTCTACATTTACGGCGAGATCATGGGAGAAGCATAAATTTTCATTTCACAAGACCCATTTTAGAGACTTACCCCAATTCATGAGAAGTATGCATTAATTAAGCCATTATTGTAGAGTTACCTTATACCCAATCAGTTCCATCGAAACATAAGGAGAATACATATTTTACATTCAATTAATCTAGCCCATACGCTCTAATCTCATCTCGACATATTTAGCAAATAGCGCACTCCTAACTAATGGGAATTATTACAATCTTCACACATTTCATATGTAGTTTGTGATTCATGGATTTAATTGATTGAATAAAAATAAAACCCCAATTATCATTCAAGCCCTTTCATGAAGAACATATTAACATCATACATTTTCACCATCTAGCACATAATTCAAGACATTCAAATAGTTTATAATCATAATTATCTTACAATCCTAGTGTGTTTTAGAATTCAAGAAGAAATCACCCATCACACAGTCCCTAGGTCATGCTTTTCTAGAATAATTGAAATTGTGCTTTTGATAAAACATTTTGGGCCACAAGGATGGAAGAATATCCTTGTTGAAAAATTACATACACTGCTTCAAAAGAATCTCCCACTTGAACTTGACCTTGCTAGTCTTTGAATAATCCCGCTTGAAGAATCGCCAGACCTTTAGAGAGAGGGGAAGAAGGGGTTTGAGAAGTATCTTGAGAGAATGAGAGATTATACTCGAAGAAACCCTTAAAAATGTCCCAAATAATACTCAAAATGACGTAGTTTAGAAGTTAGGAACATAGGATTTTATGAGAACACCCCTAAAATTTCGTAGGAAAAGGGACCCTTCAGATTGCCCTGAGGACATCTCATGACTCGTGAGGTACCTAGGCGAGTCGTGAGATAAATCAATGAAGTCACTAGAATTTTTCCAAATTTTGCCTCTTGAGTCAATTAACGTCAGTGAGGTGACAACAGTCACTTGACTAGTTGTGAAGTCCCTGTGAAAATGAAGTTTTCCAGCAATTTTGGGCACCCTAACGGGTCACTTAGCGAGTCGTTAGGTCATAGCAGTCACCTAATAAATTATTGTGTGATGATGATGCGGTTTCACCAAATTGCTCACGACCTTTACTCTAGAACTCCGATTGACGCAAGGTGAGATGAGTTGGAAAAGAAGACTCAAAGGGCTTCAATTTGATATATTGAATCACCAAAAACTATCACGCCACCTTTGGAATCTTATTGACAGGCTGGGGCCAGAACATGCAGTGCGAAACACCACCTTCGGCTGAAAAAAATGGGCTATATCTCATTGTAAAAATTGCCTCAGTAGAAGGCCTTATAGCCACCTATAAAAGAAAATAGTTAACTGACAATAGACCATAACGGGGAATCTATGTGGGCAAGCCAAGGTATCCGTGATATCTATTTATAAGCGAAGTGAAAATGTTGCTATCTTAGGCCCCACACATCCAACACGTAAAAAGAGACATATATAGGCCCCACATGGCCAACGACACCCAACTAACTAACAGCGCCCAGTCGCAAGCCTCTAGGAATGCAAATAGTGGTTGAGACGGGGCCACCTGGCCTGCAGATGCTATACAAATGGGAGGCGCACTTTATACAGCCGAGGCAACCTAGAATGAAGAGGGTTAGTCAGGCTGGCGACTCTGGAACAGCTGCACTTTCACCAAGGATCTGAATTACATGCATCTAAACCTGCGGGAAATGGTGCAGCGCCTAGGGAGGGCATCGTGCAATATGTCTTGAATATGTAAGACGATAAATAAAAGTTGATAAATGTGGAAGTAAATAGAAACATGTGGGCGAAAGATTAACTTGTACGCTTACTTATTAAGTAATCTACGTTTAACCAACACTACATGTACGTGAGCCAAGACTATAAAGTTACACATTCATAAACTATACTTTCCAGGACAAGAATACAAAAAAAAAAAAGAACCTCACACAGCTTCCCCATATGAGGAAGGTACAAGTAGCACGTAAATAACTTACAGGCCCCCATAAGTCACAGCTAAATATACACTCAATCTATATACCCCTATCGATTTCAATGACTCTACTAGTGCTACTTAAGCCAACCTACTGTCCCCACAGTGCGAATTGAACGCTTGGCTCACGATGCATGGTTGTGTGAGTCCGTGGACTCTTAATAATACGCACCCCGAGCACCAGGGCTGCATGGGGGGTGTGCCTATACGGCATAAAATAGTATAGCTATGGAATGGACTGTATGAGGACCTAGGTCCCCATCTTAGTCCCTCGTGACGGCATCTCTCCTTGGAAGCGATGTAATCTAGCCCTTAGCGTGCGTCGACATAGCTAGTATTACACAGGAGGTCACGAAGGCTCTAAGTAAGGAAACTGACCAAGGTGTTGTATTGAAATCCCAATCTAGCCACTCAAAGAGTGTATCTGTCCTTCTAGGTCTAATGCTACCATTGATCGCCCCTAGGATAGTATGGGGGCGTAGCGAGCCTGCCGTGAACTGTATCTAATAACAATAATACTTCAACCCCCGCGAGAATATAGTGAAACCTATAACCTCACGAGAGTTCGGAAGAGAGAAATGCTTACTTGATACCTATGGTTGATTAGGAATCAATTAGAGCAATTTTGATAACTTCTACTCTGATTAGAATATGATTTTCCAGGGAGAATTTCAAGAAGCCTTTCTGTAGTAATGCTCCTGCAAGCTTGTATTTTGATGCACAGTTAATTTGGATTTGGATGGTGTTTGGTAGCGTAAATGGAAGAAATTTGGGTGAAAGTTGCGTGGTTCTCTCTTATTGGGTGAGGTTGTTTATTTGATATGATAAATCAAATGGTCAACTTAATATATATAAGACTTGGGTGGTGGACAGAGGGTCAGGTGTCACGGACCCCAACCTGGCGCCATGGCCGTGCCACGGCGCCAATGCGCGAGGAGAAGTCCGTGACACATTGACCCTCTGTGGAAACATGTCGGCCTTCTCCTTGCAACCTCAATTCGTGCTCGTTCGACCTTTCTCCAGGCCCTTCTCATACATGTCGGCTGTGGAAACTCTTGACTAGCAAAAAGAATAGGCCGACTAAACATTAGGAACTCACGGGTTGTAACAAAAACACTTTTTAAAATGGGATCTATAGTGGGTATAAGTTGATCGTTTCTAGAACTTGTATGAAAACTCAATTGGTAAAAAGGTTCTCGACTCAACTTTGTGCTAGAAGTTTCTTATGACCTTAATTTGAATCAATTGCACTTCTAACACTTGGGAATTGATAATAACACCTAGTATCTATAGAAATCATTGGGCTCGGACCTATCCATACATCTAGAATGGTTCCAACTTAGCCCAAAGTGCGGGAGTGAAATATCTCGACTCACTAGTCTTTGGATCTAGTCTTAGAGGCTTTTGAGGATTGCCTGTCTCCCCCTTAGGAACATTCATCCTCGAATGTAAACTAAACATGCTCAAGGGTGGTAAGAGGCGATATCGCAAATGCTGAACATTTTACAGCGGGCACAGTGGAGTATTGGACTCCGAGGGTGATCTTACATAAGGCTGAACTAAATATCTAAATGATACATAAATGCTAAGACATGAGAGGACACGAATGACATGGAACTAACATGGGCTGGTAGAACAACGAGAAGGATTCTTCCCCTTTAGCCCAGGCCCGGGCGATGCGGCGGAGCCTTCGCTCTCAAATCACATTGTGTTATAGGGTTAGAATTCATAATATCTTATCTAACTTCAACCCTAAAATTCTCGCGAGCACGAATCATTCTGTGATATCTGGCGAAGCACATCGCAGAGATAACTTTGAGTTTTACGAACTCTTTGTTCAGAGTGAGTTTGGTGATCATGTTGGGATACGCGAATTAACACTCATAACTGATTCTTAACACGAAAATGAACCCTAAAGACTCGTGAAATAGAATGGTATCATTTGTATGAAGCGGTTATCTAAAACACAGGAGTCAGCACATGGGGATGGGCATAACTGAAGCTCAAGGCGAACTGCAATTATCTAAACCTGAAGGGGTTGACATATCATGATTGTTAGGGTTAGAACTCCCCTACTATCAAATCCAAGATCAACTAGGCTCCATACTTACCATCTCCACGTATCTTTAAGTCGTCGATACGAGGCTCACCGAATATTTCTTAAAGTTGGGACTAATTCACTAACTTGTAGCTCCCCTTTCCTCTAACCATCACAGTCAGTCTTATATTAACGGCTATTCACATCATACATCGACAACCTCTTCTCACTTACGACAACCACAAGCTCCTTATATATCTTGGGGTTCTAGTGATAACAGCTCATAAAAAGAGTTATGCAAGATTCCTGCAAACATACTGTGTACTACTGGCGACCTACGCTTATCTGGTGTGTTGTTGCATGGCATAGAGCAATTTGACGGCGTGCACTTCACTGAGCTAGATGATGTACCTTGATGAAATAGGCTAAGTTATCTGTCACACCTCACCTTGGGAGGCATGGTGGCACTGGTGCCCTACTAGGACTGCTGCGGGCGGGGCGAGCCTAAGCACCTCGGTGCGGGGGTGACTCCTAACTCACGGAATCAAAGAAAACAACGGGCTATATAGCGGTTGTAAATACAGCCTTTAAGACCAACAAGGCCTATAGCCACCTTGAAAATAAACAGCTAACCAAGACAAAAATGTCATAGGAGTTCTATGCGGAATGAAGGCAGGCTGCTTGATCAATAATTGTGAGGGCCTCTGTTTGCCAACACCACGTGAGTTAAACGCATATGGGCCACATACGGTCGATATCATCTAACACAGAAGTAACACGATAAAGCTCTAGGAGTAATAAGATGGTCGAACAGGGCTGACCTATCCATATTGTACAAACAAAACGGGAAGTAAGCCTCATCACACCAGCCTGAAGAAGGGGGAGGCGGCGGTTATGACGAGGCTAGACTACGAGGACATGCTCTCGTCTGGCCCCAGCCTTGCGAGCAAGTAATCGGCTTGCAGGAAGTTAATCGAGTACAATATGTATTAGTATGTAAGGCAATAGATAAGCTGAATAGAGCTAGTAAATAAAAGAAAAGCAAATAAGATTAGCACATGCGCTGCTTTACGATTTGTGTCATCTAACTTACACTACATGCCACTAATCTAATTTTGTATACGTACACATTTATTACCCTACAACTAGCAAGCAGGAATTCATACAAGAACCCCACTGGCCCCATGGCGGAGGTACAATCACCATAAAATAACTCATTCGGCGCCCGTAAGCTCTGGCGAGCACATTTCAATCTATATACCCCTACTCGAGTTAAAACTTCTCTGCTAGTCTTTTGTAGCCAACCTACGATCCTGGAGTCTCAGCGCCAGGCCCTTGGCCACGAAGCTGTAAATTTGTGTAGCTGAGTTCGGAGGACTCTTGATCTCTACACCCAAGGCGTAAATCTCGGCGGGGGTGTGTATAAGGCCAACCCACGACAATATGAGGATCTGGATCCCCATTTCGTCCCTTGCGGGCGGCATGCCGCTCTGCGAGCAACGTGTCCTCACCCTCTGGTGGGCGAGTCAACACTGACTAACACTGGGCGGTCATGGATGGCTTCTAGTTGAGGGCAACCCCAACCGGGTGCTATCTTCGACACGTCAATAGATATGTATAAAGAGAGCGTATCGCCTTCGACCTCATGCTAATGCTACTAAACACAGGATATTTGTATGGGTGTACGCGGGCATGCCATGTGCCGTATTTGATTAGAGGATCTGATAGTGATCATGATCTCTTATAATTACAGGATGAATAAGGCGAGGTCGAAGTAGCTATGATACTGCAGATCCCTGCTTGAAATCTATAATACGAATAACTGAGGGGTTGCGGATAACTAACTACTTTATGCTTCTAATTAAACAACTATAGGGCTAGGCTTGAGTCGGAACTTTCTTACGCGCGATCGGCACCACAGTCACTTCATAGGGAGCTTCTTAGGTCTCCTTAACTTGTGGTTAACACTATACTAGTAGAGTACTACTAACTCCTTAAGCCTTATGTGGATCCACTCGTATGCATATTCTTTGATACAGGCAATTCCCAATCTTATAGGCAATTCTATAGTAGCCCTCTGGCACTCTGTACTGAGATACGAGTATAGAACCGTCTAGGGTCTTCGGCCCATCAACGACTATTGATGTGGACCCCTCCTTGGGGTACCCACGGGTTTTATACTGACTCGGACGACTTGGCTGGCTTGATGGGCATCCTACATGATAAACTGTTAAGTGACCAGGCTGACAATGTTTGGTAAGGCTAAAGGGATGGCGAGAGATCACCATTACCGCTGAAACTCTGGTGTCGCTAACTCTAGAATATACCTATTCTGTTTCTATTTACAGTTGGAACGTGCGATATAATCAATGACCTCTGGGATGCTTTCACATATCTGGACACCAGCTTGGTTGTTAGGCCCTGCTTTAGCCCATCTTGTTTAACTTGACTAATTCGGGACAATAACTCTTACGAGCTTTTGAAGTCCTAGGCACGGCAAAAAACATATAAGTCTACCATTACAATAAACTTCGAATTAAAAGAGTTTCTATAGCATTCATAACGCGAATCACATTTAACCTACTTCCTTTTAGCGAGGGTCTGATGCGATACGGTATATGTTTTCTAGCAGCGAACTAGAATTTATGTAACTATAATACCTATTACTTGACTAGTGAAATATATCGATATTTATATATGTGAATCAATAATAGCTAAAATTACAACATATCTAATTACAATCTAATGGTAACAATTATCTACAACATGCGAGATGCAGTTGTTTTCTATTCGAGAACATAAGTCGTAACACATCGACAAGGATACTTGCGAGAGTTAAGCCTTATATACCTCATTCACCATTTTCTAACTAATTGAGGTATCATTTCGTGTTCAAGCTGTCCTTCTCAAACATAATCATATTAATAGAAGAATGAGCCCTTAACTTCATTTCTGAATTCAAGAAAATAATAGCTTTATATATATATATATATATATTGACTACACTTCAACTTATCGAAAAGCAATTCAAAAACTCATAATTTCTCGGGAATCTAGAAGGAGGAAATGCTTACTTTAAGTACGTGATGTGTTGACACTAGTTTAAACAATTCCATCAACTTAGACTCGGCTAGAAGACGATTTGCTGGGCATATTTCACAATAACTCAGCAACGATGCTCCCCTCTGACTTTATACTTGATACCGAGTTAATTTCGGATTCGGACGGTGTTTAGAGGCATAATCAGATGATTATTATAATCTCCTTTCACTTCTACCTCTGTTCTAGCCGAAGTTATTTAGAAAATAAAATAACATCTAAGTGTGAGGCCTTTATATACTTGAGGGAAAGCCGAGACAAGGCAACGTGGCACGTTGCCCGTAGCGCTGATTTTGCTCAGGTGCCATGGCTAACGGAGGAAGCGGCTTTCCGTGCCACTTTGCCCCTTTGGAATCTTGGTTCGGCCTCCTCCGTGAAATCCCGACTTGGCACACGTTCGGCCTTTCCCCAGGGCCCTTTCCTTGCCACGTATGGCACTCTAAAACTCAACCAACATACGAATAGAATTTGGTTAAACATTAAAACCTTACGGGGGTGTAACACTATGTTAGCTCTTTTGAAGAGATGGCGAGGACTACTCTCGCCTACGATACTCTGCTAACGCCCAATCTCGAATAACTATGGCCCGGCCACACAAAAACAAACATCCAATCCATCCATATTGTCCCAAATGATGCTTCCCATAAATTGGTACACATCGAATACATAATCTCCCTTACTCTAGGTTTTATGGAGCACTAGTGTCGAAAATCTTTGAAATTTATCGATTCTGTTGGGAAAATGAGTGGTGTCCACCACTGGGTAGCAGCGAAGAGAACTACGAGATCTCCTATCCTAGCCCTCTTAGCCTCTCTCTCCTTTTCCTTCACCTGCTCCGCCTCCATTTGTTGCACGAATATCACCAAACCTAAGAAGTCTATATCCATTTGTGCAACATGGCCGGTTCTGCACTCTTTAATCAAGGAGTTTGACACTCCATTCACAAACACTGCTCACTCGGGCCCTCTAGTTCGCTACCACTCTAGGGAATGTGTTGGATAACCAGGTAAATTCCATACTTGAGGCTGTCATGTCATTCTATTTCGGGTTGATGAACTCTCTTTAGCCTTAGCCTCTCTCAACTCTCTACGGAAAAGCACATCCGAGCAGCAATTCTTAAATTCATCACAACCTATGGGGCCTACTCCAATCCCTCGGCTGTCCCTCCACTGAATAAACAATCTATAAGAAACTCCTTTTAGGTTGGTAGGAGGCTAAGTCTGCGCTCGCATTCCCCATCACCCCCATGATGATGGTAATCTTCGAATTTCTTCCAAGAACTCATGGGTCCTCGCCTTCCTTTGTCCCCAGAACTCGGGTGGGTTCATTGGAAGAATACCTCACCCTTATGTTGCTACATCTCATTATGGGAATCTGACCGTACCCTAGCCGATTAAATGCAGGCGGACATGGCTGTGCCAACATATTAAGTGGTTCCGGAACTGGCATGGGTAACATGGTCGTCCATCCGGTTGGGCCGGGTTTGGTGGTACCTGTGATCATTATCATTTCTCCTTATTTGCCTCGTCTAGGAGGCATTATCTGCGAGAGCGAAAAGCACGAGTCGGGAAGGAACTATTTAGGGTGTCATACTCTAGTAACGATAAGAATCATGAATAAAACGGAACATTCTTAAAATGTCTAGAAGTAGCCTCCTCATCATGAGTGCGGCGCGCTTCACACCCATTAAGAAGGCGTACTTAACGCGACTTTAAGACACCTAGGACACTCTAAATCTTTGCTCGATACCAAGTTTGTCTGTCAGGTTTACACCCTAGCCATAACGAGGCAAGGAACCCCAGAAAGACTCGACGGCCACTTGGAATAATCATAACATAACACTTAACACTAGAAACAACTATCAACATAAACGAGCGGAAGCTAACTACAAGAGTCTAATAAGGACTCATAAGAATAATTGTAACAACACTTTGATACAATGTTGAATCTATATAGATGAGTTTGAAAGACTTCTACTAAGGCGATGAGTTTAAGGACCAAGCCCCATCTAACTCCTAAAATTTGAAAATGAAACATAGCAAAATGTAAACATAAATCATGTCTTCGGGAGATGAGGACTCACCACTAGCAGTTGAGAGGGAATGAAGCGTATCTAAACATGGGGCAGTGCAGAGCTGGCCTATATCATAAAAACGATATAACACAAGAGGCGTGCGTCGTACTTGGAATGTGCGCGGTGTGGAGGATAACATAAATAATTGAATATACAAATATACGATAAGGAAATAACAATGTACATCGACATAAATGATTTAACATGCAACAATCCTCTTATGAGTCACATACATACACACACACACACATATATATATATGAAACTTTCTTTGGATATCATGTTACGAAAACATCATCGAACTCATGCATAAGGGAAGTTCTAAACATTTTAGTGCGGTCAGTACTTGGAATGTACTGGTCATGGAGGATAACATAAATAATTGAATATACAAATATACGATAAGGAAATAACAATGTACATCGACATAAATGATTTAACATGCAACAATCCTCTTATGAGTCACATACATACACACACACACACATATATATATATATATATGAAACTTTCTTTTGGATATCATGTTCTGAAACATCATCGAACTCATGCATAAGGGTCAAGTTCTAAACATTTAGTAAGAGCTGAACTTGAATCTAGCATCACACACTATATTGGATCACTGCTAGTAACTAAGTTTGATTCTTATTATATTAACTCTGGTGTAATCTGAAATCTGCATAATAGGGAACTGAATCATACTGATAACATAACTAAGGGAGTCATTCTCTTCTATGGAGGAATCCTGACTAAGCTAGGGAGTCACTCTCTACTATGGAGGATCCCGACTGAACTAGGGAGTCACTCTCTTCTATGGAGGATCCCGACTTGACCAAGGGAGACATTCTCGGCTATGGAGAGTCCCTGGCTGACTAGAACATGAGGAGTACTAATCTGGCATTTTATATCTGGTCTATGCTACTACAGCTAGTCAAAAACATGAACATACACCGCTTTCATCACACAACATTCATTTCGAAAGGACTAGGGCTACTTTCTACTAACAATAAGCCCAATATTCTGAAATATCATTCTCATTCTTTATCATCATAATTCATAGCATCATGGAGCCATATTAATATTTCTTCAAAGTTCTTACATTAGTGAGCATCTTTAGATTCACATCATGCATAATACTTTCAAAACATTTAAGTTCCGGATTCATATCATTCAACATATATCATAGATTCATTCATGATCCATAGGTCTAATTCGTATCTTAACATGCATACATTGATTCATATATTATAGATTTACTGATATCCATATATTTAAATCATAACTTATATATTTGCAGTGAAATCATGGGAGAAGCATATATTTTCATTTCATAAGACCCATTTTGAGATTTACCCCATTTCATGAGAAGGATGCATTAATTAATCCATTATTGTATATTTACCTCATACCCAATCAGTTCCATCGACACATAAGGAGAATACATATTTTATATTCAATTAATCGAGCTCATATGCTCTAATCTCATCTCGACATATTTAGTAAATAGCGCACTCTAACTATTAGAGAATTCTTACAATCTTCACATATTTCATACATGGATGTGAGTCATAGATTTAATTGATTGAATAATAATAAAACCCCAATCATCATTCAAGCCCTTTTATGAAGAACATTCTAACATCATACATTTTCACCATCTAGCACATAATTCAAGAATTCAAATACTTTATAATCACAATTAGCTCATAATTCTAGTGGGTTTTAGAATTCAAGAAAACATTGAAGAAATCACCCATCAGTTTAAACCCTAGGTCATATTCTTCTAGAATAATTGATATTGGTCTTTTGATAAAACATTTTGGTGCACAAGGATGGAAGAATATCCTTGTTGAAAAACCCGCATACCTGCTTCGAAGAATCTACCACTTGTACTTTACCTTATAGTCTTTGAATATTCCCTTGAAGAATCCTTGAACCTTGATAGAGAAGAGGAAGAAGAGTTTGAAAGAGTATCTTGAGAGAATGAGATATTAGACTAGAAGAAACCCTCAAAAACGTCGCAAATAATACTCAAAACGACGTAGTTTAGAAGTTAGGAACATAGGATTTTATGAAAACACCCCTAAAATTTCATAGGAAAAGGGACCCTGCCAGTCCTCACGAGGGACATCACGACTTGTGAGGTATTGGTTGAGTCGTGAGTCCAATCCGTGAAGTCTACTGGAATTTTTGCCAAATTTCACCACTTAACGAGTCACTTAACGATTCGTGAGGTGAATTAATGGGTCACTTGAACATTCATGAAGTCCCCTATGAAAATGAAGTTTTCCAGCAATTTTGGTCACCTAATGGGTCACTTAACGAGTCGTTGATGACTTAACGAGTAACCTAACGCATCATTCTTTGATGCTGATGCAGTTTTACGAAATTGCTCATAACCTTTTACTCCAAACTCCGATTGATGCAAGGTCAGATGAGTTGGAAAGAAGACTCAAAGGGATTCAATTTGATATATTGAATCATCCAAAAACACTTTTTAAAATGGGATATATATTCGTTATAATTTGACCCTTGCTATAACTTGTATGAAAACTCAATTGGTAAAAAGGTTCTCAACTCAACTCTGTACTAGAAGTTCCTTATGACCTTAATTTGCATCCATTGCACTTCTAACACTTGGGAATTGATATTTACACCTAGTATCCATAGAATTCATTAAGCTCAGACCTATCCATACATCTTGAATGGTTCCAAACTTAGCCCAAAAGTCCAGGGCATTGAAATATCTCAACTCACTAGTTTGTGATCTAGTCTTAGAGACTTTTGGAGTGTTACGGTAGCCTTCCTAGCGACCTGTATGAAAATCTATATTTCGTATGAATCTATAGGATTGTTGATAATAAGTATGTCATCATGCAACTTACCACCAAGTTCATTAGGCAACCATTGTGCATCTATCTCGAAGGAGGGATTACAATACAAGGATTCCAGCTCTGTAGGCGTCAGGACACGCCAAAGGCCCATAGGCGAGCTTTATAGAATATAGGCATCATAAACATGGAGTTCTATCACCAAGTTATTCATTATTCTGCCCAAGGTCAACAAAACATGCTCAACAGATAACTACAAAGTCTAACGACATTGGTAAGGAATCAAAATATTAATAGCCAATCTAAGCGACAATAATTCAAACAAGTTACTTTTATGCAGATTCTAATGAAGACGAAGCTATACGTGGCATATCCAACAAGGAATGCTTATACCAAACTATTAGTTCAGTTTCTAGCAGCTAACCAACCACAACAACATAGCCTTGAACAGTACTAAGATAAACAATGAATCTTATTAACGATACAACAAAAAAAATTGGCTGAAGAAAGTTTAGCCTTAACATACCTCACAAGTGATTTGGCGAAACCAGCAACAAATCGCATTATAGATCACTAGTTTCTCCAATTTACAACTAACACAACTCTTATAGAACTCTCGAAATAGCCCCTAAGTCCAACATTTCAAGATAAATGAGTTCAACCAATTCAAATTCCGATAATGACGTAAAATCATTAATTAGACCCAAGGAAGAAGATGGAATCTAACCTTAACCTTTGGAATCACTTATAAATGGAGAGCTCGGTTTTTCCAGAATCTCCTCATCACTACAACTCCCCAATTGACGCCAAAATCAACAGAGTAATCCAATCGTAACAATCTTCACGACCTCCACAACTTAATTCTAACTTTGATAGAGATTTGGCAAAGGTTACCTATTGATTTTTCTTCCAAAATGCTTTAAAACCCAAGAAATAAAGAGGGGGAACGAGATGGTATGTCTTCTTGAAATAATAGTGAGTGAATGATGAGATTTGGGCCAAAAATTGGATTAATATGCTATCCAAACACCAATTTGACCTACCTGGCCTGTGACCCATTTCTACCTAGACAAATCATGGTAAAACACTCATAACTCTTTGCTCCGATGTCGGATTTAGGAGTGTTTTAATTTTTTAGATACTAGACTCAAAGATCTTTAATTTGATATATTGTAAGCCCCCTAACTATTTATAGATCATTAGAAAACCTCTGATACATAGGACCCAAGTTTTAATGGATTTCCAAAAGTAACTTGCGATAACTTTGCCGATTTTTGTTTTACAACTTGTTGAACCTAAAATCATAAAATATGATAATTGAGTGATTTAAACACCTCATATAATATTGTTCTTATGGTATTAAGAACTCTTGTCCATAGCTAAAAAGTAAGATTTTATCGCTTAAATTATACAGGGTGTTACATCCTTCCTCCCTTAGGAACATTCGTTCTCAAATGTAACTTAGATTCACGAATTCAAGATTATAAGAGAATCCATAAAATTTTGGTAGTCTCCCCTATAGTATAGACTATCTAAAACCTAAAACATAGAAAAGTCCAACCTAGAAGACTCACAGAATGATACAAATAGCTAAATAGCATAGCTCTGCAACAATAATGCACAAAAAATACTACAATAATAGTAATAAGCAACAATATAAGATCCGAATAGGAATCTCACCTCAATTTTAGTAATCTGAACTGACATTCCATCACCCTAGGGTCTGAAACAATTAAGGAAATTTGGATCCCAAGACATCCTAAGATTCCTAAGTCACTTCTTCCACATTCATGTTTCTCCAGAGGACTTTAATGGAAGCCACATCTTTGGTCTTTAATCTACAGACTTGTCTGTCTAATATGGCAATTAGAGTTTCCTTGTAGGACAACTCTTCTATGATTTGAACATCCTCAACTAGGACAACCTGAGAAGGGTCTCCTATGAACTTTCATAGCATCGATACAAGGAAAACTGGATGAACAGATTCTAGACCTGGAGGAAACTCTAGCTCGTAAGCAACCCAATGATTCTCGGGCTAAGCTTTCCCTTCTTGCAAAATCTCATAACTCCCTTCATAGGCGAGACTTTCAGGAATACCTAGTTGTCAACACAAAACTCCAAATCACTACGTCGTACATTAGAGTAAGATTCTAATGACTTTGAGATTAACTTTCTCTTCAGAATGATTGATACAAGAAAAATTAAAGGATAACTAACTTGACACAAAATTGAAAGGACAAGCAACCCTTATTAATGAACAAAGACCACAAATCCTCAATCCAACAAGCACCAAGTTCTTAAAAAGACCTCAAGGGAGATGATCTACCCTTCAACCCTTCTCTTTACAGAAATAACAATCCAAAGCTAGAGAAAAGCTAGGAAATTTACTACACTCAAAGTATTCTTTGTTCTAAATCATGAAAATATACCATGAAAGTTAAAATAACTCCTATTTATACTAAGTAAGGAAAAGGAGAGACAATAACAAATCTGCCCTTATAAAGGCCTTATTTGGTTCTCTTCCTTTTTCTTGAAATCAAGAAATGGCCATTGCAACATTAGCCCATCTTCTTTGTCAACATGACCATCTTGCATTTATTTCCATCCTTCATCCTCCCAAGTTATCATCCATATATAGGAACCTTGGATTGCATCATTCTCCCCTTATTTAAAAGGATTCTTCCTCTAATTTAGACCCTTGACGTTCACTAGAATGATCATCCATAGCCTCACATATCATGGTACGCCTCATTAGATATAATGGAATGGTGAGCTCCTCTTCTTGAGGCATATTCTTGATTGCCAAAGCCCGATTGGCTAGTCCACAAGGAACACCAACATCATTATTATCCCCACACTCCACATCAACGACAACATCACCCTTCACTTGGGGGTTCATCAATGTCAACCCCCTCAACAACATCAACATCATCATAACAATAAAGACCATCGAACAACACAATGAATGCCCTTCGATTGGGGTATTCACTCATCTTATGACCAAAACCTTGATATTTGTGACATTTAATAGGGCGATAAGTGTTACCTCCTTCCTTTGAGGAAGAATAGGAGTGGACCGCTCCACTTGATTGCTTTCGACAATGGGCCTCTTGACATCTTGCATGGTACCCTTGTCCTTTGGCCAATTGCAAGAAGAAGTTCCTCCAACTTTGTTGTAGTTCCAAGTACCAGTGAAACCCCTTGATTTGTCAAGCTTCTCCTCTTGGAGCCCCACCTATATCTTAATAGCCTCCTCAAAAGTTTTATTGATATCACGATAGTGGTGGAGTCTCATGCGGGGTGCAATCTCCTTACTTAACTTGGCTCTAAATCTAGTCATAGCATTCAAAGGATATTCATCAAAATCAATATGCATCTTCAAGAGTTGGAACTCATCTTAATATTTCTCTACACTTTTGGTGCCTTATTGTAAAGTGTAGATCTTCTTTAATTTCTCTTGGAAGTACCTCTCAGAAACATACTTCCTCCTCCAAATTGCTTTCAACTCTTCCTAAGGTAGGGTGGGATACAAACCATGCATCCTTCATGCCTTGACTTGAGTTTCCCATCATGTGTAATAAAATCCCTCAAATTGAGCAATGGCGTAAGACGCCTTCCGAACATCGTACATCTCATATGTCAAGAAGATCCAATCACATTGCATCACTCAATCAAGAACGACACCTAGGTTGCTTTCACCTTTGAAGGAAAGAAGAGTCACTTTGATGCAGTTGAGACTCATTTCCCGACCTCCATTGCTTCCATTAACCTATAAACCCTGTAAGGATCCTCAATATAGAAATCATCATGGTATCGGCGACCATAATGGCCATCTCATCGATAATCACCCCCATTTCTACCCATGTGATGGATAGGACCATGTCAACCCCATCTTCCACAAGGACCTTAAAAATTCATCTGTGGCCCTCTCATATGATCGTGATACTCATTGGGAACATCATCAAACTCCTCTTGTAACTCCTTATGGATTTCACCATCCAAAGGTTGGACATTGCTGATTGGACAGAAATTTCGAATTAGAAAGTGGGCATTTGGTGGAGGAAAATGTATATATGGGTATGGTGGAGGAACATGTGATGGTGGTGGAGGATCATATGGTAGGGTAGGAGTAGGTAATGGAGTGGTAGAAGATTGTAAGGGAGTGGTGGATGTGGGGTAGCACATTCTATGAAAAGTCCTTGGTGATATCGGGGAAGATGAGTCATGAAGGACTCCACTTGATTGTTCATGGTGATAGAAAGGAGTAGAAGAATAGTATTTATTCCTTGATTCAAGGGCCACCAAGCGATTTTCCATGATATCGAACCTCTCATCCATGCGGGGGATCATGTGCATCAAATCAAGTAAGGTGGGTTCCTCGGTGGGCACCAGAGTCTCCTCTTCTTGATTGGCATCGTACCTATGAAAGACATAAAACAAAGAAAGAAAACTCATTAGGATAGTAAAAAGAATTCACACTCGCTCAAGGAAAGCTCACCTTACATGCCTCACAATTGCTGTGGCAAAAGTTTGTAGCTTGTGTAATTGGTTCAGTTTCAAGTGGCCAAGCTAAACTTGAGGTCTAGAATGGATTATTGTTGGCTCAATAAAGAAAGGCACAAGCTAACGTGATGGAATCAAGAAAGTTCAATGAGAATAAAGAACAAAATGTAGATGAAGAACCACGAAAAAATTCGGACTAAAAATAACTAAGTAACAAAAAGTAGGTGAAGTACTTAATATTAGTAGTTTTTGGAAATTAAAGAGATGAAAAAACATGAAGAACTAATTAAATGTGTTAATTAGTGCCGGAATCGAAAGAAAACTGAGTTTGGAAGAAGAACCTTGAAGTTTGGACACTTAGAAAAATTTTGGGATCCAAAAAAGTCCCAACACTTAGAAAAATTTTGGCTAAAAAGCAAAAAATCTGAAAGTGGGACTCACATGCCAGGAGTGAGAGTGGGGAAGGTTGGAGCTGCTTCAGCTGATGTGGCTACTGACTGGCGCTGACATGGTGTTGAGTCAGCACTGACATGGATGCTGACTGGGCTATTGAGTTGGTTGCCTTGTTGGCAGTCCAGTGACAGATTTCTTCTGATTGAGCACTAACGTGGCATCCACGTGGACTTTTTTTACAAATCAGATTCTTTTTCAATTTCAAAACTTTTTTTCAATTAATAAATCCACAAGTGGACCCACGAACACTTTTCCACAAAAATCAAAGAGAGATGATGGATCAAAATTTTGGGTCTTCTTCTACACATTTAATATATGAAGGACTTCAAGAACATCAATGTCACGACCCGAGTCTATAACTTGAACGAGACACGGTACTTGGAGTCACAAATAACCCCAAGTCAACCCATGGTCTATCATAACACAAGTGATCTAAGTAAAATCATAGAGGAAGATTTAAAAATAATAAACAACATTTATGAAGAAGAACTAAATCAATAAGGATTTAATACAACTAATAATAAAATTGAAAATCTAGATCTGTGTCTGAAAGCCATCTATATCTAATGAGTTGCTGGGAAAAGCACCCAGCTAACTCTAAGTCTAACTAAAAGAAAATTAACTGAAGGAAAATAAGCATCGTCCTCGGAAGATGAGGACTCACCACTGGTGCAACTGAAAACTCCTGGATAAGGTCTGCTAACGGTGTTGAGACTGAGAACCTGCAGCTGTATGATAAAATGATACATCATAGAAGGTATGCGTCAGTACTTTGAATATACTGAGTAAGTAAGAGAGAACATAACCCAGAGAATAAAATAACTGAACTGTATCACATGCAATGACCAACTGAAAGGCTGAAACTCAATAAATTGAAATGTAATGAGCTGGTCAAAATGACCCTTTCTGATGGTTGAAGACATGCCCTAAATTTGATATACTCATCTGAACTACTGTACCAAACTAATCCAAAACTGAGTAATCTGAAACTGTTCTATGTTGAGCTAACTGAGACTGTACTGACTAGTGGGAGAGTCTATAACCGACATGTAACCACGTAAGCTAGATGTGAAGTCCGTTGTATACACCCCATCGGTAGGACCCAATATACCTTGCCAGGGTATAAAGGCATGAACTGGGTGATCACAAGTCTAGGGCCATAAGGGAAATAAAAATAACCTACGTTGGCAACGCAGTTATGGGAACCTGGGCGTGCTGGAACCCCGGTCCGCTCGGTGCTAAGTCCTACTCCTACTGGATAGTCCTAGATTGACTACTAAGCTGATAGCTCAAAACTGGGGCTCAATACTATGTCAGGAATACCAATCTGGAAGTACCCTGAGTGGCTTATCAGATCGGATTCTGTAAATGGTGTTCTAAGACTTGTCAGAGTTGCTTATCTGGAAGCGTCATAACCGTCTAAAGAACAAACTATAATCTAAAGCTGGGGTTCTAAGGCTGGTCATAGATGCTTATCTAGAAGTGTCATGACCGCCTAAAGAACCACTAAAATCTGAGATGTGAGTTTAATACTGATAATTGGGAGGCACAACTGATACCTTAAGAATTAATTATTGTTAAACTGATCAGCTGACATTTCTGGACTATACTGAAATGCTAATAATCTGACTAAGACTGTACTAACATGCATCTGACTAAGATTTCAACATATACTAATAATATGGGATCTCAAAATTGATAGAATCAAGCTACCGGGATACTAGTCCAACACGCAAGATTCAAAATTTTACTGAACTAAGAACTATGGCTAAATCATCCCACTAGATACAATTTTTCACAAATTTCTAAATAGGGAATAATAAAGCAATTAAAATCATGATAAATACTATACTTGAAATCTTAAAGAAATTGGTCTGACAATTTTCTACATTTCGAATCCAGAGGGCTGTAACTGATAGAGAAAATAGAGAAGATTTTGGGGACACAAGGGAAGAACTGTTCCCTTGTTGAATTCCCACATGCCTGTATAAGAAATCCCTGAAGAAGAAATCTTGAATTTCTGCAGCTGACAAGGAGCCCCAATTCTTGATGGAGAGGAAAAGTCTGGATTCTACGATCGATATTTTGAGAGTCTACGTGGGGAATGAGGGGGGAAACCGTTTAATACCTCTAAGTTCTATGAAATTATACTTAAAACAATGTATTTTAGGGACTAAATAGGTGGGAAATTACAAAAATATACATGTAATAAAATCTAGAAAATTGACCGACAGGGAACCAACCGTTCACTCAACGAGTTGTTGGTTGAGACCACGACTCATTGGGACCAGTCGTTGATCCCACTGTTCGGTTCCTTTGTTCACTGGATCTGGAAACAAGGGATACCATTACTCGTTGGATGAACCAATGGGTCATTGGTTCTTCCCATGGTCACAGGATGAGGAAACTTGGAAGGCTTGACGACGGGCAACAATGACTCATTGGTGGACCCGACGGGTCATTGTGTCCATTCGTTACCTTCACTGGAACAAGTCTAATGATTTTCGATCGTGACCTCAGGGATGGTCAGAATGATTCGCTGTGGGATATAATGGGTCGTTGTTTCCACTCGTCATCACATGAAGGGGTTTCTCAGGTTCTTACCCAACGACCCACACCATGAGTCGTTGTTTCTGACGACGACTCATTGGTTGAGTCGTGGGGTCCTGGAAGGGGGACTTCTGAGCGGGGGACCAATGAGTGATAGGACGACTCATTGTTTCTCACAATGGGTCATTCCTTGTCTCTTTGGTTCTTGAAGGACCACACTGGGTTGACCACGACTGACACAACGAGTCGTTGGAGCTGACCGCGACTCGTTGTCTCAGTCGTTCTGAGAAAAATTTTCTGATTTTCTTCTAGATATTTCTTGCAAGGTATGAGTTTGGTCTAAAAAGGTTTCGGGGTGTTACAATATCTCCCTCTTGGGATCATTCGTCCTCGAATGAAGACTAAAACTGCTGGAAAACTAGGAAAAGAGCTCCAATTCCTAAACTGAGACTATGAGCTGGTTTCTGAAGGAGTAACTGACTCCGAACTGACTTAACCATGATAAAGAGTTGATGCAACTAGAATTCACATAACAAATCTGAATAGAGCTGATGAGTACGGAACTGAACAAAATACTGAGGAGGGATTTAGTACCTGATGTTGGAACTGAACTGGAAGGGAATAAATGAGCGTATCTGGCCATCATGTCTGCTTTTGCTTCCCATGTGGCTCCCTCAACTAGATGGGTCCTCCATAAAACTTTCACCGAAGAGACTTCCTTGTTTCTCAACTTACGAACCTGATGGTCAAGGATCTGAACTGGGACCTATTCGTAAGAGAGACTATCTTTTATTCCCATGTTGTCCAGTGGAACAACTGAAGTTGGGTCGTCGATGCACTTCTTTAATAGTGACACATGGAAGACTAGGTGCACCGATGCTAACTCTAGAGGTAGTTCTAACTCATATTCCACACTGCCAATTTGCTTCAAAATTCTGTAGTGTCCCACATATCTCGGACTGGGTTTTCCTTTCTTCCCAAACCTCATCACCACTTATATGGGTGAAATTTTCAAATAAACCCAATATCCACTGAAAACTATAACTCTCTTCTCCTCACATCAACATAGGATTTCTGACAGCTTTGCGTTGTTTCCAACCTCTCCCTGATAAGTTTCACCTTCTGCATACCCTCATGAACTTAGTCCGACCCTATCAGGGTAGCTTTACCCACCTCAAACCACCCGATAGGAGATATACACCTACCATACAATGCCTCAAAACGGGGCCATCTGGGTAATGGAGTGGTAGTTGTTGTTGTATGCATACTCGACGAGAGGTAGGTGATCATCCCAACTGCCCTTGAAATCAATCACACAGGCTCTCAACATATCTTCTAAGGTCTGTATAGTCCACTCAGCTTGTCCATTTATCTGCGGGTGAAAAGTTGTGTTGAGCTTGACCTGGGTACCAAGTCCCTTCTGAAATGACTTTTAGAAATGCAAGGTGAACTGGGTACCTCTATCTGAAATAATGGACAAGGGCACCCTATGTAGTCTGACCAACTCTCGATCTACTATCACCCAGATTGAGTCATGTTGTTGACGAGTCTGTGGTACACCTGTAATAAAATATATATTTACTTCTTCCCACTTCCATATGGGTATGTTGATATCCTAAGTAATACCTCCCGATCTATGATGTTCCACCTTGACCTGCTGGCAGTTCGGGCACTTAGCTACAAATTCTGCAATGTCTCTTTTCATGTTGTTCCACCAATAAATATCCCGTAAATCACGTACATCTTAGTAGCTCCTGGGTGGATAGAATATCTCGAATTATGTGCTTTAGCCAGTATCTTCTATCTCAAATCACCTACATCCGGTACACACAGCCTACCTAGGTATCGGAGTACACCATCTCCCCCTTGGCAGAAAGCCTCCACTTCTTTTCTGAGAACCGCCTCCTTCAGCTTAAGAAGTACGGGATCTTCATCCTTCCTTGACTTAACTTCAACTACCAATGAGAAATCTGATCTACTCTGCACCACTACTCAGCCCTCAGTTATATCAACCAACTGCAGTCCCAACCACGCTAACTTGTGAATATCCTTCGCCAGTTCCTTTTTGCCCTCTTCAACATGAGTCATGCTCCCCATAGACAACCTGCTTAGGGCATCAGCCACCACATTGAATTTTTCCGAGTTGTATAGTACACTCATGTTATAGTCCTTTAGTAGCTCCAACCACCTTTTGTGACGAAGATTTATATATTTCTGACTGAACACATACTGAAGGCTCTTGTGATCGGTGAAAACATCCACGTGAGCCCTGTAAAGGTAGTGCCTCCATATCTTCAATGAAAACACCACTGCTGGCAACTCTAGGTCATGAGTCGGATAGTTCTTTTCATGAACCTTGAGCTGTCTGGAGGCATAAGCTATCACCTTACCCCGCTGCATCAAAACGCAATCAAGTCCAACTCTAGAAACGTCACAATACACCACAAAACCGTTTGTTTCTTCTAGCAAGGTTAACACTAGAGTGGTAGTGAGTCAAGTCTTCAATCTTGGAAACTCTTCTCACACGCATCTCACCATTGGAATTTCACCTTTTTCTATGACAAGCTAGTCAGAGGGGATGCAATAGAGGAGAAATCTTCCACAAAACATCAACAATAACCGACTAGACCCAAGAAACTTTTGATTTTAGTTGGGGAAGTAGGTCTAGGTCAGTCTTTTCCCGAGGCTATTTTTTAAGGATATACTTGAATACCCTCAACCGAGACCATGTGACCAAGAAAAGTAATAGACTTAAACTAGAATTCACATTTACTGAACTTAGCGAACAACTGGCGGTCTCTAAGTGTCTGTAGAACTATCCTAAAATGGTTAGCATGTTCTTCCTCACTACTTGAGTATACTAGAATTTATTCAATAAATACAATGATGAAAATGTCTAGATATGGCTTGAAAACTCTATTCATCAGGTCCATGAAAGTTACGGGGCCATTAGTCAGACCGAAGGCCATAACCACAAATTCGTAGTGACCATACCGAGTTCTGAAAGCTATTTTTGGTATGTCACACTCTCTGACTCTTAGTTGATGGTACCCCAACCTGAGATCTACCTTGGAGAAACAACTGGCTCCCTGAAGCTGATCGAACATGTCGTCAATCCTGCGTAGGGGATACCTGTTCTTGATTGTGACCTTATTCAACTGGCGGTAGTCGATACACATTCTGAGGGTACTATCTTTCTTCTGCAAGAATAATACTGCAGCACCCCATGGAGAGATGTTGGGCCTGATGAAACCTTATCAAGGAGGTCTTTTAGCTGCTCTTTCAACTTCTTAAGCTCAGCTAGAGCCATTCTATAAGAAGGGATGGAGATGGGCTGACTGTTTGGGAGAAAGTCTATGTTGAAGTCTATTTCCCGCTCAGGAGGGACTCCGAGAAGATCTTTGGGAAACACATCAGGAAACTTAATGACAACTGGAACTGACTGAATAGTTGGGGTCTCGAAGATGGAATCTTTGACCCGAACTAGATGATAAATACACTCTTTAGAAATAAGCTTTCTATATTTAAGTTAGGAACTAAATCAACCCTTAGGCGCTGAACTACTGCCCGTCCACTCTAAAACTGGCTCATTAGGGAACTGAAATCTGACGACCCTAGTTCTACAGTCGACTGAGGCATAACCAAAGTGTAACCAATCCATGCCAATAATGAGGTCGAAGTCAACCATATCTAACTCTACAAGATCAGCTGGAATGACCTTATTCGTGATTGAGACTGGGAAGTTTCTATACACCCGGCTGGCTCAAACTGACTCACCGATTGGGGTGGAGATTGAGAAGGGTTCTAAGAGGAATTTTGGACTGATATCAAACTAGACAGCTACATAAGGAGTCACGAATAATAGTGTGGCTCATGGATCTAGTAGGGCATACACATCTAGATGGAAAAGGCGTAACATACCCGTGACTATGTCAGGTGAGCTCTCCTGATCCTGATGAGAGGACAAAGCATAAAAACGGTTTTAGCATTAGCTGCCATCCGTACCTGAAGTATTGTCCTGCTGAGCTTGTCGCCTTGCAGGAGTTGCTGAATCGGTGGATTGAGATCTCCCCTGGGCACTCCTTGAGTTGATGACCTAGCTGTCCACACCCAAAGAAACCCTCTCGGCCCTGAAGGCATTCCCCTGGATGATTCGTTCCACACTTAGGGCAAGATGGGTAGCGATTGCTGGCACTGTGACTCTAGGACTATGAGCTAGATGCTCCACCCCTTCGATCCTTGCGTGACCGGAAGGTAGGGGGTGTTGGCTGAAGTGGGTGTTGGAGCCCTCTGTTGCTGCTGCTGTGGGAGGCTACTATCGCCAGACCTCTGGTGGCCATAATCTGATTGGCTAGTCCTTGCTCGCTTGTTCTCCCGCTCCAAGTCTTTTAGTTTTCTATCTCAATTTGTTGGGCATGAACGATGAGGCTGGAGGGATCAATGTCTTTAATAAGCATTGCAATCCTGCACTCCTTGAGGACCAAGTTCGATACTCCATCTACAAACTGCATCATGCAAGCCCTTGGATTGACTACCATCTTCGGAGCATATTTAGACAACCTTATGAACTCCAGTGCATACTCTTCCATCGTCTTATGTCCCTGCTTCAGATTCATAAATTCTTCCACCTTAGCCTCCCTGAGCTCCCGACGGAAGAATCTGTCTAGGAAGGTTGTAGTGAACTCCCCCCACTCTACCGATTCTTCTCCCACTGGCCTTCCCTCCTTCTACTCATTGTACCAGACCTAGGCTACCCCTTTCAGCTGGTAGGCAGCCAGGTCAGCACTCTCAGAGGAGCTAACACCCATAATTCGGGTGATCTTCCTAATCTCATCCATGAACTCCTGTGGGTCCTCTCCTACCTAAGATCCATGGAAAACTGAAGGGTTCATTTTGGTGAAGTCCCGAACTCGGGCAGCGGCTGCGGACCTATTAGTATTGACCGAAAGAACTTTTTGGTTCACCTGGTTCATAACTGTCTATGCGAGCAGTTGTATCACTACTCTGAACTCTGTGGAGGACACTTGGTCATCTTGAGGGGCTGCTGGAGCTGGTAGGGCAGGTCGGTGAGCGTTGCTGGCCTTTCTTCTGTTACCACGTCTTGGAGCCATGATTTCACTAAAATGAAACAGAGCACGAGTTAGGAGAACGTTTCTGGAATTGAACTTGGATGCACGATAAAGAATATGAACAAAAGGTAGTTTTCCTAATAACGTCTCGTAGCCTCCCCATCATAATTGTGATGCGCTTCACACCCATGAAAAGGGACTCTACTCGACACGGCTTTTAGACATCCTAGGATACTCTAAACCTAGTGCTCTGATACCAAGCTTGTCACGACTCGAGTCTATACCCTGGACGAGACACAGTACTTGGAGTCACAAATAACCCCAAGTCAACCCATGGTCTATCATAATACTGGTAATTTGAGTAAAATCATAGCGGAAGTTTTAAAAATAATATACACCATTTATGAAGAAGAAATAAACAAATAAAGTTGAAATACAATGGAAAACAAAACTGAAAATATGGATTTGTGTTTGAAAGCCATCTAATCTGATGAGTTGTTGGGACAAGCCCCCAGCTAACACTAAGTCTAATTGAAAGAAAAATAACTGAAGGAAAATAAGCGTCATCCTCGGAAGATGAGGACTCACCACTGGCGCAGCTGAAAATTCCTGGATAAGATCTGCTAATGGTGTTGAGACTGAGAACCTGCAGTGTATCATAAAACGATACAACATAGAAGGTATACGCCAATACTTTGAATGTACTAAGTAGGAGAGAACATAACACAGAGAATAAAATAACTGAACTATACGACATGCAATGACCAATTGAAAGGCTGAAACTGAATAAACTGAAATGTACTGAGCTGGTCAAAATGAACCTATTTGATGGTCAAAGACATGCCCTAAATCTAAGATACTGATCTGAACTACTGTACTGAATTGATCTGAACTGGGTAGTCTAAAACTGTTCTAAGCTGAGCTAATTGAGATAGTACTGACTAGCGGGAGAGTCTATAACCAACATGTAACCACATGAGCTAGACATGGAGTCCGATGTATACACCCCATTGGTAGGACCCAATGTACCTAGCCAACGTATAAAGGCATGAACTGGGTGATCATAAGTATGGGGCCATAAGTCCAATAAAAATAATCTATGATGGCAACGTATTTCTGGAAACCTTGGTGCGCTGGAACCCCGGTCCGCTCGGTGCTAAGTCCTACTCCCACTAGATAGTCCTAGACTGACTACTAAGCTGATAGCTCAAAACTGGGGCCCAAGACTAAGTCAGGAATACCTATCTGGAAGTACCATGAGAGTCTTATTGGACCGAATTATGTAACTGGTATTCTAAGACTAGTCAAAGCTGTTATCTAGAAGCATCGTAACCGTCAAAAGAACAAACTGTAATCTAAAGCTGGGGTTGTAAGGCAGGTCAGAGCTTTTTATCTATAAGTTTCATGACCTCCTTAAGAACCACTAAAATCTTATATCTGAGTCTAATACTGATAAGTGGGAGGCACCACAACACCTCAAGAATTAACTGGAGTCAAACTGGTCAGCTGACATTTCTGGACTATACTGAAATGCTAATAATCTGACTGATACTGGACTAACATGCATCTGACTGAGATTTCAACATTTACTAATAATATGGGATCTCAAAACTGATAGAATCAAGCTACAGGGAAACTAGTCCAACACGCAAGATACTAAATTTTACTGAACTGAGAACTAGGGCTAAATCATTCCACTAGATAAAAAAATTCACAATTTCCTAGAAATAGGGAATAATAATGCAGTCAAAATCATGATAAATATTCTAGTTGAAATCTTAAAGAAATTGATCTGACAAATTTCTACATTTCGAATCCACAGGACTGTAACTGATAGAGAAAATAGAGAAGATTTTTGGGACACAAGGGAAGAACTGTTCCCTTGTTGAATTCCCACATACCTGGATAAGAAATCCCTGAAGAAGAAAGTTTGAATTTCTGAAACTGACAAGGAGCCCTAGTTCCTGCTTGAGAGGAAAAGTCTGGATTCTAAGATCGATATTATGAGAGTCTATGTGGGGAATGAGGGAGAAAACCATTTAATCCCTTTAAATTCTCTGAAATTATACTTAAAATGATATAGTTACGGACTAAATAGTTGGGAAATTACATAAATATCCCTATAAAAAAATCTAGAAACTGAACGACAAGGAATCAATGGGTCACTCAATGAGTCGTTGGTTAAGACCACGACTTGTTGGGACCAGTCGTTGGTCCTACTTTTTGGGTCCTTCGTCCATTGTATCTGGCAACGGGGGATACCACGACACATTGGATCACAACGGGTCGTTGGTTCCTCACGTGGTTACTGGAGGAGGAAACTTGGAAGGCTTGACGACGGGCAACACAACGACTCGTTGGTGGACCCAACGGGTCGTTGTGTCTAGTCGTTACCTTTATTGGAACAAGTCTAATGATTTTTTATCTTGACCACACGGGTGGTCACAATGACTCATCATGGTATACAACAGGTCGTTTTTTCCACTTGAAAACACTAAAAGGGGTTTCTGCGGTTCTCACCCAACGATCCGCACCACGAGTCGTGGGGTCCTGGAAGGGGGACTTCTGAGCGGGGGACCAACGAGTGACAGGACAACTTGTTGTTTCTCACAATTTGTCATTTCTTGTCCCGGTGGTTCCAAAGGACCACACTAGGATGACCACAACTGACACAACGAGTCGTTGGAGCTGACCACGACTCGTTGTCTCACATTTTGAGAAAAATATTCTGGTTTCCCTATGGATTTTTCTTGCAAGGTCTGAGTCTGGTCTAAGAAAGTTTTAGGGTGTTACAATCAAGAACATGAAGAGCAAACCCTTTCTCAAAACTTCTCCAAATCACTTCAAGACTTACAATTTTCTTCCCCTTGATGTAGAGAACAAAACCTAATCAAAATTAAGCTTCAGTTCTACCCCTATCAACGAGACCCAATTGTAATTTTCAAAATGTTTTCAAACCTTCAAAGTTTTCAATCGTAGAAACATCTCTACAACTCCAAATCACTTCAAACTTTAGGATTATGTTCCCTTGATGTAGAGAACAAACCCCAATCTAAATTAAACTACAAATCAAGCCTACTAATAAGATCCAATTGCCAATTTCTTTAAATCTTCAATCTCCGAGGTCTCCAATGGTAGAATCAATTTCACAACTCAAATTTCAAGAGAAACCAAAGATCTAGACTCAAAAACACTAGGGAACAAGAATCTAGTGTCAAAAACAATAAATCAAGCAAGAAAAAAATTCCGATTTTTTTTGAATTTTTGAAGATTTTTTTTATTTAATACCTAAATCCCAAGATTGGTATTGTAATAACAATACTAATTCTAGCTCTAGATACCAAATGATACAAGAAAAAAATTAAAGGATAACTAACTTGACACAAAATTGGAAGGACAAGCAACCCTTGTTAATGAATAAGGACCTTAAATTCGCAATCCAACAAGCATCAAGTTCTTAGAAAGATCTTAAGGTAGATTATATACCCTTGCAACCCTTCTCTTTACACAAATAACAATCCAAAGCTAGATAAAAGTTAGAAAATTTACCACACTCAAAGTATCCATTGTTCAAAATCATGAAAATCTACCATGAGAATTAAAAGAACTCCTATTTATACTAAGTAAGGGAAAGGAGAGACTACTAAAAATTATGCCCTTAATGAGTAAAGGTCTTGTTTGGTTCTCTTCTTTTTTTCTTGAAATCAAGGAATGTCCGTTTGCAACATTAGCCTATCTTCTTTATCAACATGGACACCTTGTGCTCTCGTCCATCTTTCACCCTCCCAAGCTATCATCCATATATAGGCACCATGGATTGCATCACTTATGTATGAAGCCAGGTCCAATCACCCTTGATTCGCCTACCTCAAACCATCCAATGGGAGATCTGCATTTCCGCCCATTCAAGACCTCATAAGGCACCATCTTAATGCTAGAATGGTAACTATTATTATATGCAAACCCAATAACAGGTAGGTGATCATCCCAAATTACTCTGAAGTCTAGAACGCACACCCGTAACATATCCTCTAGTGTCTGAATCATGCTCTCAGCTTGGCCATCTGTCTGGCGATGAAAAGATTTACTCAAATTAACTTGTGTCCTCAAACCCTTCTGGAATGACTTCCAGAAATTAGCTATAAGTTATGCCCCTCTGTCAGAAATAATAGATATTGGGACACCATGAAGTTTGACTATCTCTTTGATATACAACTCAGCATAATCCTCAGTTGTAAATGTAGTCCTGACTGGAAAGAAATGGGCTGATTTTGTTAGCCTATCCACAATGACGCAAATAGAGTCAAATTTATGCCTTGTACAAGGTAAACCTGTAACAAAATCCATGTTGATTGCTTCGCATTTACACATAGGCACATCTATATCCTGTGTTAATCCATCGGGCTTCTGATGTTCAGCTTTTACCTGCTGACAATTAAGACATTGTGCTACAAATTCAGCAATATCTCTCTTCATCCCACGCCACCAATAGATTTATTTTATACCGTGGTATATCTTTATCGAACTCAAGTGAAGAGAATAGCGGGAATAATGTACCTCTGCCATGATCTGTTGTCGAAGCCGTACAACATTTGGAACACATAGTCGACCTCTGAATCTTAAGACTCCGTCTCCTGTTATATCAAAGGCCAATGACTATTCCTGCTGAGCCTTGCCTCTGAGTTGTATCAGGCTAGGATCTTCAAGTTGTCGCTCTTTCCTCTACAACTAGAGATGACAGTGCAGTATTCTGAACCACGACCCCACTATCATCTGAGTCCATCAATTGGACCACTAAATTGACCAGCTGATGCAGCTCCTAATCCAATTCTCTTTTTTTCGGACTCAAATATGACAAGATGCCTACAGAGATGCGACTAAGGGCATCAGCTACTACGTTAGCCTTCCTTGGGTGATACAAGATATCAACGTTGTAGTCTTTAAACAACTCAAGCCAACAATGTTGTCACAAGCTCAACTCTTTCTATTTAAAGATACACTGGAGACTCTTGTGATCTATAAAGATGTTGACATGAACACTATATAGATAATTTCTCTAGATCTTCAATGCATGCACAACTACAGCCAACTATAAATCATGGGTCTGGTAATTTTTCTCATGCTTCCTCAATTACCTCGAAGCATAGGCAATCACCTTATCGTGCTGCATTAGAACACACCCTAACCCAATGCCTAAAGTGTCACAATATACAGCATAGCCCTCTGAGCCTTCTGGTAAGGCTAATGTTGGTGCAGATGTTAGCTTGTCTTTCAATCCCTGAAAGCTCTGCTCACAAGCCTCAGTCCATTGGAAGTTAGTTGCCTTCTGAATCAGCCTTGTCAATGATGCTGATAGGGTAGAGAATCCTTCCACAAATCATATATTATACCCAACTAACTCTAGAAAGCTGTGAACTTCGGTTGGAGTTGTAGGTCTAGGACAATTCTTTACGACCTCTATTTTTTGCGAGTCAACCTAGATGCCTACATCTAACACAATGTGGCCCAAGAAAGCCACAGAATTCAACTAGAACTTACATTTAGAGATCTTGGCATATAACTCGTGATCTCTGCTGCCCCGCAAGTGTACAGGTCGTATAAGCAATATAGTGGCCCTTTTTAAGAGCCGGATGTCAAACCCACAGGGACTGGACCAATTCAGCTAACTATCAAGTTCAAGTGTGATATTAAATGCTGCAAGTGTTGATTATAGAAGTTTTCGATAGAGTTAATTAAGTCTAGGGGCGGTCAACGAAATACTCTGAATTAATTCAAGGAGCAACTAGAGTTAAAGC
>JACEIK010003076.1:27226-116002 GCA_018107945.1 Datura stramonium | reverse complement strand
AATTTCGCGAAACTAAATCTGTAGGAATGCTCCCTGCTGCTAAATACCTCGGTATATGAGGTTAATTTGAATTTGGACTACGTTTGACGGCATAATCGAGCGATAATTTATAAATCCTCACGCACGCTCTGTTTTCTCGCATTTTTCTTGAAATTTCTGATTTGTAATGACTTAAACCGAAGTTGGAGGCTTTATATAGTTGGGCCTGGTCAAGGCCAACGTGTCACAGAGCCAACGCGGAGGCTCCCCCTCCATGACACGTTGCCATCGCGGAGGGGTTCTGCTCCGGCTCCTTTCGCGATGGTTCGACGGGTTTCTCGTCCGGTCTTTTCCCGGGCCTTTTTCTAACATGTATGGCTTTCAAATACTCTTAACCAACACGCGAATAGGTCATCTATGTACCGGAAATTTTACAGGGTGTAACACCAAATTACAAACACCCACTCACATTATATTAATGCATCACTTCTACACATGAAAAAAGGACTCAAATGATGATTTACCCTTAAGAATGGTGTCACCCAATCTATCATAGGGTAAAGCATGCCTTTTTAGTCCATTTTGGTTAGTCAGACTTCACCCCATTTATATCCACACAAATATCCCACACCCCTTTCATCAAGAAACTTCTACTNCCGCACAAATTTCAACAAATAGAGCATCAACTAAGGAAATAATGGGAGACAAGGGCATTAACAAGGAGGGAAATGTATATTAAAGCCTCATGAATATGAAATCAAGGTTCCATTGATGAGAACATACAAAGAGTCAAATATACATTACCACACCTAGGAGAAAGTTTTGCACAGACTAACTTATGGTATATTGATATTGCTCAACAATGGCACTTCTGAGACTTGTGTTGCAGAGAGGTAGAATGTGGGTATAGTGAGAATTTGGTGAAGAGAGTGAAGGGTTTTATAGGTGAGCAGGTGAGAATGTGGTTGGTTGAGGAGAAGGTAGGGTAGTAATGGTGAGTTAATGTGTTTATGAAAAGTGGGAGAGAGGGAGTTGCAGGAATGTGGAAAGGTGGGGTATTGGGAAGACAAAAAGGTTTGTGGGAAAATGGTAAAAGGGGAAAAGAGAATCCTAAGGGAATATTTTTTTAAGATTAGGGAGGCTCAAGCAGATTTTAGGGGTTAGGTAGGTCAACATTTGATTTAGATTCAGAAACAAAACCTATACCTCGATCGGCGTTACACCGGCAATCACCGATATAAGCCTGCGGTTAGCCGCCTTACCTTTTTTGTGCTTAAATTCACTCCTAGTTCACTATTTTACAACCGGCGATAGGCCAACAGTTCGCGGACGGGGTCGGCATTCCACCGATGGATTGCCACTTAGGCACCCAATGCTCAGGTAATCTGTGTTGCACCGGCGGTTGATCGATGGTACTCGTTTCTGCATCAGCGGTCCGCTGATTCGTTCGCCGGTTGAATGCTCATGTTCCCAGATTTCTGCCTTTTTTATAGCAGGGCGTGGTAGTTGGCGCATCTAGATTGGCGATTCTCTGTTCCAGTGCGTCACCTGCCTTGTTTTTGTGCTTTATCTCCTTGCTTCTCACTTCATTGATCCTACAAAATAAAAAACAACAATGGCATAAAAACAATCAAATAAAACACTTGGGTTGCCTCCCAAGAAGCGCCTTAGTTAACATCGTGGCTTGACGTGGCTCTCATTTAGAAATCCTTCTTCGAAGGATCATCCTCCTACTCAGACTCATCCATCTCGACACATCTCTCCTCATTCTCTGCATGCAACACTCCGATCACCTTGAATTCGTCGAGAGTTTCTGCTGACGGACACACCTTGAAGGTACTTCTTCACTTCCAACTCGGAACTTGAGCTCTCCTAGATCCACATCAACCAAAGCTCTACTTATGGTGAGCAATGGTCTCCCCAAAATAATTGGCACTTCAACATCCATTTCACAATCATGGACTATGAAATCAGCTGGTAGAGTGAATTTATCCAGCCTCACCAATAATCTTATAATACCCCCACAGGCTTCTTTATGGAACGATCTGCCATTAGAAACCTCATTGATGTGGGTTTGGTGCTTCCAAGTCCCAACTTCTTGAAAATAATGAGGGGCATTAGATTTATGCTCATGCCAAGATCACATAGAGCATTCTTAAACACACATATTCCGATTTTACAAGGGATTGTGAAAGCTCCTAGGTCTTCCCTCTTGGGAGCAAGATTGCTCATTATCATCGCACTAAAATGGTGCGTTGTCTTCCCACTACCTACATCAACCACCTTCTTATTTTTCAAAAACTCCTTCATGAATTTGGCATATCCGGGCATTTGAAGAAAGGAATCCACCAGCGCTATATTAATAGACAATTTACTGAAAAAATGTCAATGAATTTGCTAACTGATCGTCCTTCTTTTTCTTAGACAACCGTCATGGATAAGGTGGTGGAGCTCTTGTTTCAACTTTGTCCTAATTTGAGGTCTTCATGCCTACCTCATCTTCATCAACATGTGAGGGAACTTCACCATCCTTCCTCTCACTTTCATCTTCACTTTTTTCACCACTATTTGTGTTTTCTGAACCTCAACAAATTCATTTTCCTCATTTGATTTAGAAGCAACAACCTCCTTAGGCTTCACTCTTGCATCTCCAACCAATTTACCACTCCTAGTAACAATAGCCATGATGTGACTATCTTTTTTCGGGTTCGGCATTGTATAACTTGGGAGCATTCCCTTAATTCAGGGATTCATTTGAGCAGACAAGTGGTTCATTTGAGCTTCCAAATGCTTAACGAAGGCTAAATGAGAGCTCAATATCTGGCAAGGTTAGACACCTCCCCTTTCAATTCCTTGACCCCATTGTCGGTTGATTCCACTTTCTTGAGGATTCTAGCTAACATCTCTTCAATTTTTGAGCTACCTGTATCGCTCACTCCTGTTTGAGTTTGGGCATTTTAAGCTTTGGAGGGGGAACATATGGGTTTGAATTTTGGTGGTAATGGTCTCCCTCTCAATTCTGCTCTCTATTGCCCCATCTTTCATTTATTTCAGGCCATCCCTATGCATCACTTTTCTCCAACCTTGGTTCTCTTCCCTTATTCTCCAAGGACCTTGATTAGTCCCTTGAAACTCGGATCGAGAACCCCCATATTATTTCCCATGTATTGGCATTCCTCATCGTACCTCGATTGCGATGATTCTCCTTCAAAATGCAATGGACCTTGCATACCTACAGCATTCACAACATTGGAACCTACCCCCATCACATGTTTGATCATTAGTTCCAGTTGTGTCATCATTTTAGAGAGATTTTCATCTTGGTCTTTATCTCTTTTCCTCAACTAAGCTACCAATGCACTAGAGCTAATGTCATGTGTAGATACATTTGTCTCTCTCATATGCCAGGCCCTATTTGTTTTTGTCATTCTGTCCAAGAGGGCTTTAGCCAACCCATATGTTTGATCCATAATAGACCCTCCAGCTAAATTACTGGCAACGAATTTGTTAATGGAGTCGACAGCTCGGTAAAAACTTTGAAGAAGCACTCCATCAGGGAGGCTATGGTTAGGACATAGAGAAACCTTCTTTTTGAACTGTAGCCATGCTTCGTGCAATGGTTCTCTCGGCTATTGCCTGAAGTTTATGACGCCATCCCTCAGTTGTAACATTTTAGACGGAGGGAAGAAAGGATCTAAAAAGGCTTCAGTTAATACAACCAGGAGGTAGTTCCTCCAACCACATTGTCTCCTCTCCCGTTAGGAAAAATTGAAAGAGCCTTAACCTAATAGAATCTTGACTTATGTTTGTTATGTTGAAAGGCTAGCATATCTCCAAGAAATTCCTCAAGTGACGATTTGTTTCCTCACAAGGTTTTCCCCAAAAGAGTCCTTTCATTTGCATCAAATGTAGAATTATACTTGTTACATGGAACACAACATTCCCTACCTTAGGTGGTAGGCGAATGGTTCCCCGCCACTTCGGACATCATCGGATTATCTTCCTGATGCTCCATAGTACCCTATAATAAGCTATTCCCTACTTATGAATGATGACTCATGTGATTTTATCCTAACAAGAATAGAAAACTTGATTTCAACACCTACGATGCAAGACTAATTCAAATTAACAATCAACACAAGAGTATCAAACTCTAGTCCTCGGCAACGGCGCCATTTTTGATAATGTCCAAAATATACTCTTCGTTACAAAAGAGCATACACAGTTGTTGTATCAAAACAAATATCCCGACGGATGTCGGGATCAAATCCCATAGACTAGTGAATGATATGCACGAGTGTTGTTTGAGAAATTGAATTTAGCTCGCACCACTTCAAAATAACAAGGAAATAAACATCTTGGGGGAGATTGAGATTTAGAATATAGTTATAAATTCTAATTTGACTAATTAAGATTGAAAAATGACCAAGGTCATTGACAATAATGTGAAAGACTAGAGGTGTGGTATAGGTGATATGCTAACTAAATCGGGTCATGCTAGGTCATCTCATGAGTTCAAGTTGTGTAAATAACCTTGGGAAAGTGAGTATTTGATGTTTTTCAACCTCATAAATATCTCTTTCTAGAGTTCTTTCAAACCACTAAACACAATTAACTCAACCCGATTAGATTTGAATTAATAGATGCACTAATTTCTAGCTATTAGCTATTAATTAAGAGTGAGAATGTGATTTTGGCTATTTCTATCCCAATGTCACAACCTCACATCCATGTCTACCATTAAATTCTCTCCCAATAGTCAATTCTTCTTTTTCAAGAAAAAATCAAGTAAGAACAATTAGACCCACATTAGTAACCATGGATATTCAATTATAGATTGGAGAGAATTTAACAGATTTACATTATTTAAACAATATTGAGATGACTCTAGCAATAATCAATCTAATTAAGCATTCATCACCACACACCTCTAGTTAATAATTTAGCTACTCATAGTTAAGAAATTAAAAAGCACATTTAACAATAAACTCATTGAATTCAATAATAGGAATAGAAAAATCAAATTCAATAATAAGTCTTCAACAATGGTAGTACCTTGCTATGGAGGAAGAAGAAGAAGAAAAGAAAATAATCCTTCACAATTTCCAGCAATAGGATTCTTACTTTCTTCTTCTACAAAGAGAATATTCTAAAAAGTTAAAAGTTAAGATCTAATGGGTACAGAGTACTTCTCTCTAAAATATATCCAAAAGTAAGGTATCCAATTCTCTCTTTTTTCATGCTGGACATTTTTACCCCTGATCAGCGTTCTAGCACCTGCGGAAGTATCGGCGATTCGCCGGTTACATTTCACAAACCACCAGCTATAATTAACTATGCCTTCAGTGAGTTCCAGTGGCCCTAGGCAATACCTTCGACGTTTCACCGGTCTCTACCTATGCGCTGCCGATCCTTTTCTCTTCGATCCAAAAAGTTTGACTACCATTCAGTGAATGGACCGGTGAGCCGCCGGTTAAAGTTTGTGTTCGCCAGTTGCTGTAATTCCCAGAGGCACTGTTCATTAGTGTTTGACTGGCGTTTCACTGGTCTTCTTCGGCGGAGCACCAATTTTTATCCGACTTCCTTCTTTTTACCTCATTTCTTTCTCTTTTCTTCATATTAGACATTTGTATACAACAAAGGCAAAAAGAGCATAAAATCCACATAAACAACTCAAAAACTAGGAAAGAACTCAGGCTTAAGAGCCTAATAAGTTGGTAAATTACCAACTCATCAGTTGGCCTCATTTGGTCAGAGCCTCTCTATTGCTGCGAGCCTGATGCTCATGAACCCTTGCCTGGACCAGACTGCCCACGATGATTCGACCTACTGCCTTACTATTGCTGGGGTGAACGCCTAGGTGGCCTTCCTGAAAATCAAGGTCTGGGTCCACCCTAGCACTCTGTATATAAATTAGTTGGTATGTCCCTTTTATGCTGCCCCGTGTCTATCTTGTCGGCAATACATTGTCGCTGTCTGAGTTCTTCTATATTCTGAGCAAAGGCCTGAATTTGTGAGAGATCCATGTCTTATTGCAATATGGTTGTAATACAGGAATCCACATACTCCAAAGCAAGCCTTATTATAAAATCAATGTACCCTGGCTAGCATAATATCCACAAATTTTGGCGCATATCTGTCCAAGGAATCAAACCTCAATGTGTAATCCCAAACACTCATCCTGCCCTGCTCCAAGGGTAAGAACTGTTCTACTCTAGCCTGTCGGATCTCTTGAGGAAAGTAATGATCTATGAAGGCCTTAGAGATACTAGGCCAGGTAGGTGGAGGTGAATCCCCGCCTCTGGACCTCTCCCAACTCTTGTACTACAAAACTGCTATATCTCGTAGTCAAAACACCGCTAGCTGAACTAACTTTGTGGATGATCTAAAAGTGTTGAGGATCCAGTCCTCTCTACAATATATCTCCATAAACTATGGAGGACTCAAAGCAAGAAACTCACGAACGCTCGAACTTCTAGGTCCCTCAATGGGCTCGGCAACAACTGGTGTCATTGGCTGATGTTGAGCAGCCATCATCTGAGCCAACATATATACTGCACTCCTGACATCCTGGTTTGAGGGTGTAGGAAGTACTGGAAGTGGTATTGAAACATCTGTAGCCCTGGGAGGTTCCTGGTGTAGTGGGGAATGCTGGGGAAATCGAGAAGATGTCTCCTTTTCGGTCCCATGTTGGGTCGTCTCTGACTGTGGCCTCCTACTAGTACCTTCTCCTGCCACTGTATCCAGGTCTCAGCCAGCTATAGTTTGTCTTGCATCAAGCATCTCTATAAATAGACATAACAATATGAACTTAGGGACTCAACCCTATACAACTCAGCTCTATAGCACGATTTAAGCAGAAAAAGGGTAACCATACTATCATGCATCGTAGCTTCCAGCTTATAAAATGTTGTGCACAACACATTTATAAATAATCTCTACTAGACACGAATTACAGACTCCCTAGGATACGACATTTCTCTAATGCCAAGGTTGTCATGCCCCACCCTGGGAGGCGTAACTGGCACCTAACGCCACACTAGATCCTGAGATGATTTAGCTGGACATATACACCTCTGGTGCACACCAGTAGCACATAATCAGGAAAACAATCAAGTATATCTGGGATTAAAGAAGCCCTTGATTGACAAGGCCTTAATATAAACTCCTGCACAGATATTCAGCTGACCCAATAATTTATAACAATAATAACATCCTATACAAGCCGACAAGACCACAATATTGTCTAAATCAAATAAAGCAAAAGGTAGACATATATATACAAGGTCCATTAAGGCTGCCAAACTGCTCAAACAAAATAACCAAGATAACATGGACAACACCGTACTTCTATACAATCCCATTGTTTGCAATCCTCTAAGGAGTGAATACTTGACCGAGACAGGGCCCTGGCCCACCCAAAAAGAACTATACAGCAAAGGACAGGAAAACCTCTAAAGTATGGCAACTTCGAAAGAGAGGAGATGAACAATGTGTTGAGCCTGAACTACAATTAAGGAGGTCCCTGAACTTATCTATCAGAACCTGCAGGCAAGAGTGCAACGCCCCCAGGCTCGGGCATCAGTACAATAATGCACCGAGTATATAAGGTAATAACAATACAATGGAACTAAACTGATAGTATGTACGGAATGTAAACAACTATAAGAATAAGAGAATAACTTGAAAGATCTTATCAAATTATACAAGAAACTAAACATGAAATACTCAAACAAGAACGTAACCTAGGCCCCATAAGCTCGGCAGGTACAAACAAAAAACAATAACCTACCTGAGCCCCTACAAGCCATGGTAGGTACACCTCAATCTACCCGTAAGCAAAGATGTAACAGTATCTTGGCAACACTTGGCTCCTATGTCTCTATCTATATTTTGAGCTTTATAGGCTCCTGTAGTTGTATTTGCACCTTCTAGGCTCCTACAACTGCACCCCAAACACATAGGGCTCTACTGAGGGCCAGTAATACCAACTTACGCATAATGAAATTCTATAAGTGAATAGACGTCAATATGACTCTGTAGGCCTCAATATAGTCTTTCTAGACATTTTATAGCTCTTACAAGAAAAGTATAGCTCTGTAGGTAGGGTATGTTTGATTATAGCCCTTCTAGAAAATTTCTACATGGGCATCTACATGAACAACCTAAGGGTGTTGGCCTAAATACTTAACAACTGACAAAATAGACAATTAAGGCGTCATACAATTTATTAAGTTATCAACAAGTAAGGTAGCCTTCCTAGCAACCTTTAACAAAGTATGTACGTTGTATGAAGCTATAGTATTGCTAACAACAAGTATGTCATCCTGCAACTTACCACCAAGTTCATTAGGCAACCATGGTGCCTCTATCCCGAAGGAGGCATTACAATACAAGGATTCTAGCTCTGTAGGTGTCAGGACACGCCAAAGGCCCATAGGCGAGCTTTATCGAATATAAGCATCATAAACATGAAGTTCTATCACCAAGTTATTCATTATGCTTCCCAAGGTCAACAAAACATGCTCACTAGATAACTACAAAGTCTAACGACATTGGTAAGGCATCAAAATATTAATAGCCAATCTAAGCGACATCAATTCAAACAAGTTACTTTTATGCCACTTCTAATGAAGTTGAAGCTATACGTGGCATATTCCAACAAGGAATGCTTACACCAAACTATTAGTTTAGTTTTCAGTAGCTAATCAACCTCAATGACATAGCCATGAACAATACTATGATAGACAATGAGTTGTATTAACGATACAATGAAGAAAACTTGTCGAAGAAGGTTTAGCCTTAACATACCTCGCAAGAGATTTGGTGAAAACAGCAACAACTCGCACTATAGATCACTAGCTTCTCCAATTTACAACCAAACGACTCTTATAGAACTCCTAAAACAACCCTAACTCCAATATTTCAAGATAAGTGAGTTCCAACAGTTCTATTTTCGATAATGACGTAAAATCAAGAATTAGACCCAAGGAAGAAGATGGAATCTTACCTTAACCTATAGAAATCACTTATTAATGGAGAACTTAATTTTTCCAGAATCTCCTCATCACCACAACACCCCAAATAATTCCAAAATCAACGGAGCAATCCAATTATAATGATCTTCACGATCTCAAAAAGTTAATTCTAACTTGGATTGAGATTTGGTGAAAGTTACTTCTTGATTTTTCTTCCAAAATGCTTTAAAACCCAAGAAATGGAGAGAGGGAACGAGCTGGTATGTTTTCTGGAAATAATAGTGAGCAAATGATGAGAGTTGGGCAAAAAATTGTACTAAATACGCTGTCCAAAAACCAACCAGACCCGGCTGGCCCGTGACCCACTTCTGCCCGGACAGTCCGCGGTAAAACACTCATAACTCTTTGCTCCGATGTCAGAATGATGAGAGATTTGATGTTCTGGAAACTAAACTCAAAGATCTTTAATTTTATATATTGTAATCCCCATAACTCTATATGTATCAGGAGAAAACCTCCAAGACATATGACCTAAATTTTAAAGAATTTTCAAAAGTAACTTGCAATAACTTTTCCAAGTTTTGTTTTACAAATTGCTCGACCTCAATTATTAACATATGATAATTGAGTGATTTGAAAACCTTATATAATAACCTTATTATAGTATTAAAAACTCTTAGCAATAGCTCGAAAGTACGATTTTATTTTTTAAATTATACGGGGTATTATAGGATAGAAGGAAGTTCCCTTCAATTTGATAAAATTGAGTTAGATTGACACAATTGGTGTTATTTAAAGATACCCATTGATTATCTAAGTGATTTCTTGCATGTGTATCAATAGCCCAATCTAAATTTTTCCATATTGAGTAATTTAGGGGGATCGATATGTTTTCTAAATCTAATTTGAATAGTATCTAAACTCTCACATCTGAACTGAAAACTTGCAATAACTTTTCCAAGTTTTGTTTTACAAATTGCTCGACCTCAATTATTAACATATGATAATTGAGTGATTTGAAAATCTTATATAATAACCTTATTATAGTATTAAAAACTCTTAGCAATAGCTCGAAAGTACGATTTTATTTTTTAAATTATACGGGGTATTACAGGATAGAAGGAAGTTCCCTTCAATTTGATAAAATTGAGTTAGATTGACACAATTGGTGTTATTTAAGGATACCCATTGATTATCTAAGTGATTTCTTGCATGTGTCTATAAGGTACAAATAGGATAGCCCCACTAAAGANGATTGACACAATTGGTGTTATTTAAGGATACCCATTGATTATCTAAGTGATTTCTTGCATGTGTATCAATAGCGCAATCTAAAATTTTCCATATTGAGTAATTTAGGGGGATCGATATGTTTTCTAAATCTAATTTGAATAGTATCTAAACTCTCACATCTGAACTGAAAACGGCAATATAGTTTGGGTCTACCAAAGTCTCTATCTACTCTACCCCGACACTTAGTTGGGTATTATATTTACATCTATGCATACACTTCCTAATTGGAGTGAATTTGAACAATGATCAGTAGCTAGAGAGAAACCATATCCAAGCAACGACAAAGGACGGCCACATCCTTCCAAAAGATGATCCATCCATGCACACCTAGGACCCTCCAATTTTAAATGGATTAGGGATTTAGATGCTTAGTATACATAGTATTTCTCCTTTGTTTTTTCAGATATAGTTCATAGTTCACATAGTTCACAATAGATAGATAAATAAGGAGAGTATAGAGAAATAGATCCATCTTGAAAATGAAGATTGAAGATTAAAATTACCAATTCGAGTTCTGTTCTCCTAATTGTGATTTTATTGATAAGAATGTTTAGTTACTTACTTTCTTCTTCTCTTCTTGATATGGGTAGCTAAACCCAGATCTATGGTTGTGAACCCAATGAGTTATGAACCCTAATATTTTCAATTAGATAAAATTGATTGTGGACTTGAGAACATTCGATTGATTTGTAATTTTTAAAGTGTGATTGATGATGAAAGTCATTCAATCTAGTTCAATTACCTTCATTGTGCTTAAATATCCAATTTAGGTAGATTTAGTATCAATCAATAATAACTCGACGTTGTAACCTTCGTTTAATGGGTTCACCTAGACATTAATTGAAATTCAATTAACAAAATGCAATCCGGTAGAAGTGAATTCACTTCAATTTTGACAAAATTGAGGTAGATTTGACAACATTGGTATTATTGAAAGATACCTATTGGTTGCCTAAGTGATTTCTTGCATGTTCATTAATAGTCGATTCTCAATTTGTACATAATGAGTGATTTAGGGGAATTGATCCGGAATTGGGGTCACTTCCCTAGAATTTCTTGTTATTGATTACAATCTCAATCATTCACAATCTTAGTTGTAGTTATATTTTTTATAACCCTAATTTTAATAGTATCTAAACTCTCAAATATGAATTAAAAACTGCTAGATAGTTTGGGTCTACCAAAGTCTCTGTGGATTCGACCGCAGCAACAGTGCCATAAATTTGATCGTCGCTCAATTCCACTTTAATTAGGAAGTGTACATGGTCTTTGCAAATATAATACCCAACTAAGAGTCAGGTTCCTGAAAGATAGCATAACAAGGTCGGTCTTGACTCAGATTATCATTTAAAGGAATGCAAAACTTTATGAAATAAAGTAAAGATGTGTCGTAAGCTCCCAACACAACATAAAGCAAGACATGTTGTTTATGTCCCTTATGATGTCAATAATACACTCAGAGGAATAGAATAATCAAATTTTATTATTGTAATTATGAAAATAAAACTCATATCCAAGATACCTTTTATATCTACCAATATTGTTATCCTTCACCATAGGTTCTTGAAGGGCCATGAAAAGAATGTTGTATTGTTTGTTCAGTAGTTTCAGTCTTTTGAAGTCCACGGAGACTTCATTTCACTTATATTCTATGAAATTTTGCTAATCTTTAAATTGATGAAAATTATGATGATTCTATCTTTTCTTAAAATGTATATAGTGGAATATTTAGCATTGTTATTGTTATTGATAGGGGATAGATTGTCATGACATGTAACATTTTGTTGAACTACAGTGGGGGTGGAGCAACAAATTCTTAGGAACATTGATCCCCTATTACCCTAGTATATTCATCATCAGACCTTAGTGATCCAAACATATGACGAATTGTCCGTCATAATATCCTGCTCAAAATATTTATAGGTAGTATCATCACCTCTTTCCTTAGTAATGGTATTCTAACTATGGACATCTTCTAAAAGGTTTGCTTTATCATATTGGTAAGTCCAACTTTTTTTCTTTGGCTCTTTATTAGCATACTTTTCATAAACCTTCAAGTTAAGGCCATAAAAAGAGGGGTGTGGGCATAAACTAAGCAATTTCCTTGCTTTAATTATTTCTTGCTAAAGATACATTAGAGGATATGAAAATGCTAGTTGAAAGTATGTTCTTCTAGCTTTTATTTTGTCCATTGTCTCCCTTCATTTGAACAAGAGAATTATAAAAAATTAAAAAAAAGAGAGAGAGTGAATTTGTTCTGTTGTGAGAGTCATATCCTTTTCAAATCTTGATTTTCTAATATTTGTCTTCATCTGCTAAAGTTGTTTGTTCATATTCTTCTTTATGTTGATTTTTTTTTCAAGTATCATAGTTTTTTCTTCTAGTTTGATAGGTATGTTGTTGTTACTTCCTGATATCAGATCTTCCCTGTGTTGTCTATAAACTCATTCTCTTTGACTCTATCAATTATATATCCTTTATGGGTAACATATTTGTATGAAGTTTTTGTCCTCCCTGATGGTCATTATGTTGTTGGTTTCATTTGCATTATTATTGGTATTTTCTATTCGTTTCTTTCTTGAAAAGTTTTCATCCTTCCTTTTTATTTATCTCTCCAATTATCACTTCATTTATCTCTCTCTTACTTCCATAATTTATTTTTTGATCTATCAGTCTTGCTAGTCCTTTTCCTTGTTTGCTTCACAGATATTCTTTGTCTCTCTATTCTTATTGTTATTGGATGGTCTAGCCATGTGTTATTTTTTCCTTTGGTCTAGGTCAGGTTTGTCAGCGTCATTCTTTAATTTGGAATGCAATAATCTCCAGGTAGAGTTATAGTATCCGTATATTCTACAATGAGAACAAAAGAAGGGAGTGAATTCATAATCCACTTTTTGAGTGAACAATTTCAACCTTCTTTCTTTATTTCTGACCTCCACTGTGACCCATTAAGTAGAATCCTTTCTAAGTCAATTTCCACATGAACTTTGACAATAGTAAGTCTTGTGTTCGAAATGGTAGCCTTCTGCAAAGTGAGAGAAACTCCAATTGGATCAATAATGCTACAAATAGAATTTTATTCTTTAAAGTATCATGGGAGAATGAGGAGGGAAATCCAAATAGGAGCATGAGAATTTTAAATGAATTGGGATCTTTTAGACTTAGTATAAATAGTATCTTTCCATTCTTTTTCAGAAATAGTTCATAATAGATAGAAAGATAGTTAGAGATAGAGAAATAGATAGTTTTCAATAGAGAAGTAGATCAATATTGTAATTGGAGATTGAAGAATTATCAATTCAATTTTTCTTCTCCTATGTGTGATTTCGTTGGTCAGAATGTTCAATTACTTGATTTTTTCTTATCTTCTTGCTATGGGTAACTAAACTCAGATCCAAGATTGTGAACCAAATATGTTGTGAACACTAATAGTATCAATTGGGTAAAATTGATTGTGGACTTAAGAATATTTGATTGAATTGGGTTTTGTAATGTGTGATTGATGATGAAAGTCATTCAATCCCGCTCAATTACCTTTATTATGATTGAAAGGGCCAATCTAGGTTGGGTTAGCATCAATCAATAATAAATCAAGGCTCTAACCCTTGTTTAATAGGTTCACCTAGACATAGGCTGAATCCAATTAGCAAAATGCAATCGGGTAGAAGGGAGTTCTCTTTAATATGATAAAATTGAAGTAGATTGACACCATTGGTCTTATTGAAAGATACCCATTGGTTGCCTAAGTTATTTCTTGCATATTCATCAATGGACCATTCTCAATTTTCTCATACTATGTGATTTAGAGGGATCAATCTAAATTTGGGGTAACTTCTCTAATGTTTCTCGTTATTAATTACTATCTCAAGCATTTACATTCTTAGTTGTAGCTATATTTTTCCTAACCCTAATTTGAATTGCATCTAAACTCTCAACTTGAATCGAAAACTACTAGATAGTTTGGGTCTACCAAAGTCTGTGTAGATTCAACCCTTCTTAGTAGGGTATTATATTTGCATCGATCACGTACACTTTGGAATTGGAGTGGATTTGGGCGACGATATCAAATTTATGGCGTTGTTACCGGAGAGATAGTCCCTATCTAGAATTTTTTATTTAGTTTGTTTGATTAGATTTATTCTCACTTTTACTTTGATTTGTTGTTTGAAGTAGGAGTATAGCTCTTCCGTAAGGAGAGGTGGATAATGTGTTTGCGAATGTGATATAGGGCGTATTTACACACTTATTTGTCATATTTTTCCCATAGTTATCTATGTTTTGAGAACAAACTATATGTGTTTGCTTTAGTTTTATGTGACATTTTTAAAAAAGAGATAACACACATGATTAGATATTTGAAGGGATAAACATTGTAGATTTGGACTTATTTAGAGCTTAAAAAGCAAGTATTGCTTAATCGAGGTTAAGAAAGACAAGATCGAAGGTAGTCGGTAGCACATGGGCAAGGGCAGCGCAGCAGCCTGTGTGATGCACAGCACAGGCAGTGTACCAGGCACCACGCCACGCCAGGCCCCTAGCACAATGGAGTCCGCAATGTGCAGGGCAATCCCATACAGCTAGACTTTTGCAAAATCCAATCCTAGTTAAAGTAGGGATAGAAGCTACAGAGTCCAATTCCAATCCAAGTAGGAACAGACGCAGATCCATTCTACCACTATATATACCCCTTCTTAAGACAATTTTACTCATCTAGACTTCTAGAGTTACACAAAATATTTACGCATTGAATTATTATAAGCGTGGAAAACATTATTCCATATTAGTGTTGGAGAAAAATATCAAGTTCTTGTGATTCTAAATAGCTTTCAAGATATTGTCAAAAAAAATTCATATCGTTGTAAGTATTTTATTATGACTTCTTATAAATCTTATGTTGTTGTTTCTTCAAGAATAAGCAGCTAAATTTCTTGAGCTAGGGTTGTGGGAATCATGATGGAATAATGGAAGTAGGCAAAATAAAATAGTGATTGTTGAATGGTGAATTGAGTGGATTGATAGTCTCTTCATTTTAATGAGCTTTAGCGGTTGCAAACGTTGAAACGCGCATGTATCATCAACTTGCTTGAGCAAAGAGGTTGAAGTTAGGAATAGTGAATAACAATAGAAATTTGAGGCTACCAACCCTCATCTAATTAACTTGAGCTCTAACCGAGGATAGTTAATTCAATACTTATGGCAAGGGAAAAATATACACACCTAAAGTCCAAGAGGATTTAGGTGAAATTCTTCTATGTAGGTCGAGAGATGTTAGATTAATTTAATTGTCAATCTTACAAATTATTCACTAGGATAGATCACTAATAAAATAAGCCTACTACATTATGAATTCATGGAAAACACAATTCTAGTTTTGTCTCATCAATTTAATAACAATTTAATCACTGTTTAAAACTACTTCTTCTTTTACTTGCAACCCTTTTTCCAAAATATTGACTGCCGGTTGATTTACTCATCATTAACATATTTGACAGCGACCGCATTATACTTGATTGCGAGGGCTAATTTGGGCGTGATCAGAAGATCAACGACGAGGTTGACTACGCAAGTGCAATTATGCTGCCTAGGGTCAATGCTATGTCTTCTAAATAGATGGTAGCATATACGCTGTGCTCAAAGCGGAAGGTCAATTTCATAACTCCACATATAATGATCCTCATCAACACCTAAAATACTTCTTGGAGATTTGCGATCTCCACAAATAGAAGAATGTCTCTGATGATGCCATTCAGCTAAGGGTTTTCAGATACCCTTTGGCCGAGGAAGATAGAGAGTGGATGCATAGGTTTCCTCTAAATTCAATCCACACATGGAAAGAACTTGAAAATGTGTTCCTCAAGAAGTGGTTCATGCCAAGTAAGAAGGAGAAGAAGCAGGATAAGATCTATTACATCTGATAGCTCCTTTGGAGCAACTTTTTGAAGCTTGGGAACATTTCAAGCAATATATACATAGGGAACCAAACCATGGGTTCCTCGAGCATACTTTGCTTGAAAAGTTTTACCCAATCTTGGACCCATTAATATAGTCTGTAGAACACAATGCAGCTGGGGATGCTTCATGGACAGGACCTTTAACTGGATTGCCATTATTTTGGATCGAATTTCAAAGCACAACCATGCATGGATAGTGAAGACCATAGCTTAGACCTAAATGTGGGTACTCCTTAATCATATCACTTGATGAAGGAGAACTAACATCACGATTAGATGATGGCGATTGTGGCCACCAACATAGCCCTATTAACCAAGAAATTGACCGAGGTTGAGCTAATATCAAGGAACCTATGCGGGCCGACAAGGCCACCATTTGACCGAGGTTGAGGTCAAAACGGTGCATGTTGTTAAAGAAGCCTAATTTAAATATGGACAATGGATGCCCCCTCCACTATATCAATATCAACCATACCAAATAAAAGTAGAAGATGCTAACTATGTTGGCAACATATCCAAAGTTTAAAGACTACGGTACCCACAACAACATCAAAGGGGCTATCCGCCTTCCTCATATTAGGACAATGGTGACCTCAATCGCAAGGTCAAGGTCAATACTCCAAAGGAATGATTATGGTGGTCCAACTCATTGGTGGCACAACAATGGAAATGATCAAAACAGGAGTCAAATCCCTATGTCCCAAAGGGCCCTTCTTTTAGTTCTCAAACCTGGAGGGATGGACCTTCTCAAGAGAAAAGGGGGTTTAAAGGGACGTTAGAAAGTATTTGCAAATCCAAGAAAGGTTAGAAGTTAGTGCTTAAAGGATTGAAAAAATTGTTTATGTTCATTTAAAAATTGGAACAACAAGTAAGGGACCTTTCCCATGAACACAACCCCAAACAAAAGGGAAATCTCCCTAGTGACACTGTGGCCAACCCTAAGGGGCATATTGAATATTCATAGGCAGAATTTAAGTGTGTTTTGATTACAAATTCATGAATTCAAATTTTAGAAAAATCATACCCTATTATGCAAGTTTCATGAAAAAGTTAAGTTTATAATTCTATTATGATTTTTATTCTCCTAAGCCCTAATTTATGGTTTATGATTAATGATATGATTTCCTACAAGTACTCTTCATGAATCTATGAATTTCAAGTATGGGATTTTCTCAAGCATGTATGTTCTTCATGATTTATGAGCTTATGATTTTGGCCAACTCACGCTATTTCATGGCTAATCATGTATTTCAAGTATGATCAAGTATGTTATGATTTAACTATCCAGGAACTTCATGTATGATTTTACGATAATTATATGAGCCCTCATGTGCATGTTTTTGGGAGTAATATCTAGCATCGAGTACGATTGGCATTCAGGTAAACTCTGTTGTCTCAGAATTACGTGCCACTGAAGGTATATATTCATGGATAACCCTATGGGTTCCCTATTAGTGATATCACGCTATTTACGTTCCTTGTCTGGCAAGCTTGGGACGGCTCTGCCCACCTAAATAAGATAGGTAGGGCATCATGTAAGCTCTATCATAATGGTGTCGGTTAAGAAGAGTCCTCTCATTGTCCCCTTATGATTTATGCATTGTCGTGTTTATGATACTTTGGCTCAAGTTATTATTTACAAGGTCCCTCTTATGATTACGATTATGACTAGTTAATGAATAGTTTTGAAAATCTTGAGCCCTCATGTTTATGTTATGATTACCACTTCATGTTTTGGACTATCCTACTCTTATAAACTCTTATGTATTTTATTAGTCCATTTTTTACTTACCTTGCATACTTAGTACATTCAAAGTACTGACCGCATACTTTATGTTGTATTATTTTATGATATAGGTCCTAACAATCAGACTCAGCTGCGCCATTAGACCTGCTTCCATATCTGTCCAATTTTAGCCAGTTTTAATGGGTCCTAATCTTCCCAGGACATTTAGTTTAGTTTGTTGTTTTGTTATTTCAGTTACAGACTTTTATCGAGCTAGTTGGGGATGTTGTCCCATCAGCTCTTCAGTTATCTTAGAGGATTTTTAGACAATATGTAGAATCTTAGCTTGTTAGTATTGACTCGGTTTATGATTATTATGTGTGTATAATTCTACTTATTCATGTTTAGTTTATCAATTTCCATGAATTTATGTTATTTAGTTGTTATTTTCATGCCATGGGTTGACTTGGAGCCATTCGTGGTTCTAGGTTTCGTGTCTCGGTCCAGACCTATGTTCGGGTCATAAAAAAATTGATATCAGAGCAAGGGTTTAGAGTGTCCTAGGGTGTCTAAAATCCGCGTTAAGTAGATTCTTTCCCATAGGTGTGAAGCGTGTCACACTCATGGGGAAGAGGCTACAAGACGTTTTAGAAAATTTCCCTTCTTTCATGATCTATTTCATGCGATAAAGTATCTCTCTGCTCTTCTAACTCAGGCTATAAGCATTTGCAAAAGCATGTCTCCACACCAAGTAAATGATAGAAAAAACAGGAATGGAAATGGCCATGTAGATGGCAATAAAAAAGGCACCAATAAGCCCTGCCAACACCAACAGGTCTTTTGCCCGAGAAAGTCTCTCATGTTGTGTTTAGGGAATCTTTTCAAGTGGTTTCCTAAGCTTTGACCGCTCAGGTCAACCAGTAGGAGGTGGCCTATGTCTCTCAGAATGGGAGTACAGCGGTGGCTCCAGTTTGGGATTTCCTTAGGATGAATTCCCCTGGGTTCCTTAGGTCAAGAGTGGATGAGGATCTTTATGAGTTTCTGGAAGAGATACAGAAGATCACCCAGATTATGGGGGTGACGGGAGAAGAGAGCGCAAACTTAGCCTCCTATCAGCTAAAAGGGGTTGCTTATGTTTGGTACTATTAGGGGAGGGACGGTAGAGCAGTGGGAGCAGTTCCCATGATCTAGGAGAAGTTCATGACAGTCTTCTTAGACAGATTCTTCCCTAGGGAGTTGAGGAAGGCAAAGGCGGCAGAGTTCGTCAACTCGAGGCAAAGTGATACGACTGTGCAAGAGTACGCCTTGGAGTTCTCCCGACTTTCCAAGTATGTGTCGGAGATGGTTGCAGATGAAAGAGCTCATATGAACAGGTTTGTGTATAGGGTGTCAGATTAGCTGGTCAAGGATTATAGGACCACAATGTTGAACAGTGATCTTGATTTCTCCCGATTGGTGATATACGCCCAGCAGATTGAGGTGGATCAGATGAGGGAAAGGGAGAGAGAGACCAAGAGGGCCAAGACAGGTAACATTGGATTTTCCCAGCAGAGGTCCAGTGGTGGACATCATCAGCAGTCCCACCAAAGGTCATCGATCCCGGCGCCTCATCAGCCAGTGTCCCATCTAGACCTTGGGGTGATCGGAGGAGCAAGGAATAGGTTCAATGAGATAAAGGGACATATCGGTAGAGCAAACCTTTCTAGTCTATGTAAAATATGGTAAGAACCACATAGGAGAGTTCCTAGTCGGATCAGATATTTGTTTCGGGTGTGGAAAACTCGAGCACATGCACAAGGAGTGTCTTTTAGCTCGACAGGGTGGTAGTATAGGTCGTGCCTAGACTACCAGTTCATCAGCAAATCTAGAAGCACGTCCTTCTCAATAGGGTGCATCCACTAGTTTAGTTGGTGGTCAGCATCAGAATAGATTTTATGCACTCTCGTTTCATCAGGAGCAGGAGGTCTCTCCAACTGTGGTCACTGGTATGTCGCGAGTATTTTATCTTGATGTGTATGCATTGTTAGATATAGGGGCTATTTTATCTTTTTTTATGCCTTATGTTGCTATTAGTTTCGGAGTTAGTCCTGAAATCCTATCAGAACCCTTCTCAGTCTCTACTCCAGTCGGTGATTCAATTATAGCTCGACGGGTATATAGAAATTTCCCGATCATAGTCCTTCATAAAGTCATCTCAGTCGATCTAGTAGAGCTAGACATGATTGATTTTGATGTTATCTTTGGTATGTATTGGTTGCATATATGTTATGCCTCAGTGAATTGTAAAACCCGTACAATAGAGTTTCAGTTTTTGGGTGAGCTAGTCCTAGAATAGAAGGGTAGATCAGTTGTGCCTGTACGTTTCTTTGTTTCCTACCTTAAGGCCAGAAAGATGATTTCCAAGGGTTGCGTGTACCATCTAGTTCAGGTTAAGGATGCTACATTTGAGACCCTGAATATTTAATCTGTCCTTGTTGTATGTGAGTATCCGGAGGTTTTTCCAGATGATCTACCAGGAGTCCATCCCGAGCGGGAGATTGACTTTTGTATTGATCTTCTTCCCGATACACAACCTATATCTATTCTTCCTTATAGAATGGCTCTAGCTGAGTTAAAGGAGTTGAAAGAGAAATTGAAAGATCTTATAGATAAGGGATTCATCAAGCCTAGCAAGTCCCCGTGGGGTGCACCAATTCTCTTTGTTTGGAAAAAGGATAGATCTCTTCGTATGTGCATTGACTAACGGCAGAATGGCTCTAGATGAGTTAAAGGATGGATATTCTTCCTTATTGAATAGCCCTAGCTGAGTTAAAGGAGTTGAAAGAGCAATTTAAAGATCTCCTAGATAAGGGATTCATCAGGCCTAGCAAGTCCCCGTGGGGTGCACCAGTTCTCTTTGTTTGGAAAAAGGATGGATCTCTTCGTATGTGCATTGACTAACGGTAGTTCTCTTTGTTTGGAAAAAGGATGGGTCTCTTCGTATGTTCATTGACTACCGGAAGTTGAACAAGGTTACAATCATGAACAACTATCTCCTCCCCAGAATTGATGAATAGTTTGACCAACTTCAGGGTTCTAAGTGCTTCTCAAAGATAGACCTCAGATCCGGGTATCATTAGCTTAGAGTTAGGGAGAGTGACATTCCAAAGACTGCTTTCAGGACTCGGTATGGTCACTATAAGGTTGTAATTATGTCGTTCGGGATAACGAATGCTCCTGCAGCTTTCATGGATCTGATGAACAAGGTATTCAATCCATATTTGGACAGGTTCTTGATCTTATTCATAGACGACATTCTCATATACTCTTACAGCGAGGAGGAGCATGCCGCTCATTTGAGGATTGTGCTACAACCTCTCAAGAATCACCAGTTGTTTGCTAAATTCAGTTAGTGTGAGTTTTGGTTGGATTCGATAGCATTTTTGGTCCATGTGTTGTCAAGTGAAGGTGTGTAGGTGGAATCTCAAAAAATAGAAGCTGTGAAGAATTGTCCTAGACTAGTTAGTCCTTCGGATATCAGGAGTTTCTTTGGTTTAGCTGTCTATTATAGGAGGTTTGTTGAAGGATTTTCATCCATTACTGCACCGTTGACTAAGTTGACCTAGAAGAAATCAAATTTCAGTGGTCGGATTCCTGTGAGAATAGTTTTCAAGAGTTAAAGACTCAACTCACTTCAGCCCCAGTATTGACCCTACCTGAGGGTACAGATGGATTCGTTGTATATTGTGATTCCTCTAGGGTTGGTCTTGGGTGTGTTTTGGTGCAGCATGGTAAGGTCATTGCATATGCCTCTAGATAGCTTAAGACTCATGAGAAGAATCACCTGACGCATCACCTGAAATTGGTAGCAGTGGTGTTCACATTGAATATTTGGAGACACTACCTGTATGGGGTTCATGTGGATGTGTTTACGTACCATAAGAGCCTATAGTATGTGTTCAATCATAAAGATTTGAATTTGTGACAAAGAAGATTGTTAGAGTTGCTTAACTATGACATGAATATCCTTTATCATCTGGGCAAGGCCAATGTAGTGGTGAATACCCTTACCAGACTATCCATGGAGAGTGTTTCTTATGTGGAATATGGAAGGAAAGTGTTGGTGAAGGAGGTGCACTGGCTTGCACGACTAGGAGTTTGCCTCGTGGATTCGACAGACGGTGGTGTTATCATTTAGAATGGTTCAGAATCTTCTTTGGTGACTGAGGTCAACGCTAGGAAAGATGAGGATCCTATTTTGGTGAAGTTGAAGGAAGCGGTTCAGAATCAGAAGGTAGAGGTCTTCTCCTAAGAGGGAGATGGTGTACTTCGTTATCAGGATCATTTATGTGTTTCGAATGTTGATGATTTGAGAGAATGGATGTTGCGTTAGGATCATGGTTCCCGATATTCTATACATACAGGTTCCACCAAGATGTACCATTACCTACAGAAAGTCTACTAGTGGAATAGCATGAAGAAGGACATAGCGGAGTTCGTAGCTAAGTGCCCGAATTATTAACAAGTGAAAGTGCAGCATCAAAGGCCGGGAGGTATGCTACAAGATATCAGTATCCCCACATGGAAGTGGGAAGAGATCAAAATGTACTTTATCACAGGGTTACCATGCACGCGTCGGCAGCATGACTCTATATGGGTGGTGGTAGATAGGTTGACCAAGATAGCTCATTTTCTACCAGTTAGAACTACCGACTCAGCAGAGAATTATGTTAAATTGTACATTCAGGATTTAATTCGATTGCATGGAGTTCCCTTGTCTATCATATCAGATAGAGGTACTCGGTGTACCTCTAGTGTTGGAGATCATTTCAAAAAGGCCTTGGTACTCAGGTCAAGCTCAGCACAGCTTTCCACCCACATACAGATGGTCAGGACGAGCAGACCATTCAGACTCTTGAGGATATGTTGAGAACGTGTGTGATTGACTCCAAGGGTAGTTTGGATGATCATTTACCTCTTATTGATTTTGCTTATAACAACAGTTACCACTCTAACATCCAGATGGCTCCATTTGAGGCTCTTTATGGGCGGAGGTGTAGGTTTCCTGTTGGTTGGTTTGAAGTAGGTGAAACTACATTGATAGGGTCAGATTCAGTTCATGAGGCTATGGAGAAAGTTCAGCCTATAAGGGAAAGACTGAAAATAGCTCAGAGTCATCAAAAGTCATATGTGGATGTTAGGCGGAGAGAACTCGAGTTTGAAGTTAACGATTAGGTGTTCTTGAAGGTGTCTCCCGTGAAGGGAATGATGAGGTTCGGAAAGAAAGGGAAGCTTAGTCCCCGATATGCTGGTCCCTACAAGATTGTGAGACATGTCAGCAAGGTGGCCTATGAGTTGAGTTGGAGCTACCAGCAAAATTGGCTTTGGTACATACAGTTTTCCATGTATCATTGTTAAAGAAGTGCGTTGGTGATCCAACTTTGGTTGTCCCAGTGGAGAGCGTAGGTGTAAAGGATAACCTTAGCTATGAGGAGGTTCCTATTGAGATCCTTGATCAGCAGGTTTGAAAGTTAAGGAACAAAGAAGTAGCTTCGGTAAGAGTCTTGTGGAGGAATTAGCTTGTTGAAGGAGCTATGTGGGAGGTCGAAGTAGATATGATGGCTAGATACCCGCATTTAATCCCTTCCAACATAGTTCTAGCATGAGGTATCATATTCTTCAGTATATCAGTTCAGAATCAGTCACTCTGTCAGTTTTTAGCTCCAGATGCTCCGTATTTGGGATTGCAATTCCATTCCCTATCATTTCACTATGTTTAGTCTACATTCAAGGAAGAATGTTCCCAAGGGGGAGTTATTTTAATACCCCAAAAGTTCATAAGACTAGACCCGAGATTTTTAAATGTGATCAGCAGGAAAAGTTGGAATATTTGCCTCAGTATGACTCAACCTAAGTGTCGTATATTGGTAGCACGAGTTGTAGGAAGACCCATGGATCAGGTCAGAGATTTTGTTTCCCAGACCATGAGTCTCCACTATGAGTCGTAGTATGTGGGTATGACCCATGGTCAAGAGTCATAGCAAGTCTTTTGAGTTATCAAGTGATTGATTTTACGGGTGATGGTATGACTCGTAGGATGGTATTATAGATCGTAGTACGATTCGTGGAAATATTCAGAGGGTTGGAGGTTTTGAACTTGGTCAGTCTAGGAGGATACTACGAGTCTTAAGAGGATTGTACGACTCGTGCTACGATCCGTGACAGCTAATAGACCAGTTTTCCTACGAATTCATTAAGGGTATTTTCGTAATTTATAAGCTCCTAAGCCTTTAAATATGTCATTTTAAGCCCTGAAAGAAGTGTATTAAGGGAGTTTAGCCTATTCTAATTCGTTCAACTCTCATGCATACAAGTTTAGAGGGTTCCTTTGAAGATCAAGCTTAAACCCTTCAATTACTTCTCCAAATCTTTTAGGTTTTCAAAGACAAGTGTAGATTCGGTTTACCCAGGTATGCATGGCTATAACTGAGAGTTCATTTCACTCTCATCTAAAAAATTCTACTTAATTCCATGAATTTAAGTTCTAGATCATGTTCATGATCCTATAGAGTTTTATCCTAATTTTATGAAATTATGTATGATTTATTTATGGGTCAATTCCCTTCATGTTTTAAAGTATATTTGAAAATTCCAGAGTAGATTTTAAGCGTATTTTGATTACAAATTCATGATTTCAAATTTTAGAAAAATTATGCCCAATTATGCAAGTTTCATGAAAAGTCAAGTTTATGGTTCTATTAGGATTTTTATTCTCCTAAGCCCTAATTTATGGTTTATGATTTATGATATGATTTTCTACAAGTACTATTCATGAATCTATGAATTTCAAGTATTGTAATTTTCTCAAGAATGTTTGTTCTTCATGATTTATAAGTTTATGATTTTGGCGGACTCATAGGCCCTTATTTCATGGCTAATCATGTATTTCAGGTATCATAAAGTATGATATGATTTAACTAGCCATGAATTTCATGTATGATTTTAAGATAATTATATGAGCCTCATGTGCATGTTTTTGGGAGTAGTATCTAGCACTGAGTAGGCTCGAGATTCAGGTAAACTCTGTGGTCTCAGAACTACCTGTCACTATAGGTATAAATTCATGGATAACCCTACGGGGTCCCTATTAGTGATATCACATCATTTACTCCCTTTCTTAGCAAGCTTGGAATGGCTCTGCCCACTTGAGTGAGATAGCTGGGGCATCATGTAAGCTCTATCATGATGGTGTCGGTTAAGACAAGTCCTCCCATTGTTTCCTTATGATTTATTCATTGTCATGTTTACGATACTTTGGCTCAAGTTATGATTTACAAGGTTCCTCTAATGATTATGATTATGACTAGTTTATGAATAGTTTTGAAAACCTTTAGCCCTCGTGTTTATGTTATGATTATCACTTCATGTTTTGAACTGTCCTACTCTTGTGAATTCTCATGTATTTTATTAGTCCATTTTTACTTACATTGCATACCTAGTACATTCAAAGAACTAACCGCATACTGTATGATGTATCGTTTTATGATACAGATCCTAGTGATCAGACTCAGTCGCCCATTAGACCTACTTCCGTATCAGTCCAGTTTAGCTAGTATTGGTGTATCCTCATCTTCCGAGGACATTTAGTTTAGTTTGTTATTTTGTCATTTCAGTTACAGACTTGTATTGAGCTAGTTGGGGATGTTGTCCCATCAACTCTTCAGTTATGTTAGAGTCTTTTCAAACAATATGTAGAATCTCAGGTTGTTAGTGTTGACTCGGTTTATGAATATTATGTGTGTATACTTCCACTTATTCATGTTTAGTTCATCAGTTTCCATGAATTTATGTTCTTTAGTTGTTATGTTGGATGCCATGGGTCGAGTTAGAGTCATTCATGGTTCTAGGTTCCATGTCTTGGTCCGGACCTAAGTTCGAGTCGTGAAATAACTTCAATGCATAAATTTTGTGGATCTTTATATGGCATTTAGTCTATTAGAATGTGTAATTATAGCTGATCTATGCATGTACTGGATAGGTAGAATTAATGCAAAGCTATATCATGAGTAAGTGAAAATTTATACTCAATTTAATACTACGTTGAGGATCTAGAACTTTTCCGGTTGTTCTTTACATAGATTATAGGATAGTTGATTAGGAAAGGATCATAGGCCATTTTTTATTTTAGCCACTTTAGCTTAAATGACCCAACCAAATAAAAATAAATTCCTTGATCCTGACTTTGAGCTTAGCATTCACCATTTTTCTTTGATCACCCATTAACCTTTCCAATTATTTATAATGAATCTATTTGACCCTGGTCCCTCCTTGGACATTGTGAACCTCGACTCAGGCAAAATGTCTAAGTTGAGGATGGCTATAGTAGAGGTGAATAAACTGTGAGGAGGCGGAAAACAGAGAAAAGAAAATCAAAGAAAAGTGGTGTGTGCTGTGAAAAGAAAAATGAATAAAAGAAAAGCTTAAATAAAAAGAAAAAGATATGAAAAAATGAGAAAAATACACCGCACTCACACATTGCATTTGAAAAGGGAGAAAATAGAGAAAAAGCGAAAAATGTGAAAAAAAGGGTAATAAGTGAAAGTGAAGACAAGTATATAGTGCCAAGGAGGGTTTAGTCACTAAAATTTCATATTTACCATACCCAGCCCGAAGCCTACATTACAAGCTGAATAAAGTCCTATAGTGATCCTAGCCTAACTATCTGAAAAGCTGAAGTAAAGAAAATAAGGGCAAGCCTATGGTATTTGATGTGAATTATTTGGAACTTCTTTGTGAGAGTGAGAGTCTTACTCGCTTAGTCCCAAGTTACATATTTCTATATATCTGTGAGTTTTGGAGACTTCATTTGTTGTGACGGTACTTGGTTTGTATTATATTCTGCAAATTTTCTGTGTCAGTAGCATAGTGATAGCTTGATTCTCTGCTGATAGTTAGATGTCATATCTTGATCCCTGTATATCATGAGTTATAGTTTCATGAGTGCGTTGCTAACTTGGTTTGAATGAAAAAGGGGTCAAAAGCTTATTGTGGTTTTTGTGCATATTTTGGCTATGTTGGCTGTAAGTTTTCTACTTTACTTTCTAGTTAAGTGTCGTTTTATAGTTTTGTTTTATTTTCCTGAAGACATGCAAAAGTCTTAAGTTGAGGGTGTTGATGTGTTGTGGGTTTAGAGCACTTTCGAAACTTAAAACTGATAAAATAAGCATGGACTTAGGTATGTTAATACAGGTATGATGCACTTTTACTTTGTTTTTAGGGAAATTAGGTGATTGAGTTGAAATGTGCAAAAGCAGTGAAAAATTGCAGAAAAAAGCCAAGTACAGATCTATAATGCCCCGGAAACTCAAAGGCTACACCCGGGACTTAAATCAGAGAAAACTGGAAAATCTGCACCAGGTTACAAAATGAGTCATTTTGTGACCCGTGCAGAGTGACCACAAGTCGTTAAGTGACTCGTTCTAAGACCTGGGCGCTTATTCTGAAATTTTGGGTGGTCAAGTCATGAGATGACCCATGGTCAAGGATAATGTGAAGACATGGAGAATATGGGCACTGAACTTCACGATTAGTCACCACGAGTCGTGGTCCAAGCCATGATTCGTTAGGTGACCCATGGTTCAAAATAGATAGGAGAGTATGGGTGTTGGCAATGTAGTTGACGAGTGGGTCACCACGAGTCGTAGGGTACACCACGAGTCGTGGTGTCCCTCATGGTGACCAATAGGGGATTTTGGANATTTTGGAGAGTGGAACCAGCGACCGTGACAACGACTCGTGGTCTCTGGGCACAAGTCGTAGGGTCCCCCGTGGGGACTAGTAGTCAATTTTCCCTGTGAATTTTCTAGGGTCTTTCAGTAATTTCCTACCCTCCTAAACTTTAAACTACCTAATTTTAGACATAATTTCAGATATATTAGTGGGGTTAACCGGTTTCCCCCCTCATTCCCACCCATCTTCAGAAAAAAATTACCGTAACCTTTCATCTTCAGAAGCTCACAAGAAAGGCTAGGGTTTCCTCCATTGCAGCAGTACAAGCTTCCTTCTTCGAGGAAATTCTTTATCAGGTATGTGAGAATTCAAGAAGGGGAAAGTTCTTCCCTTGTGTCCCACAAAACTCTCCTCAAATTTCTTTATGAATCTTAGCCCTAAGCTTTCAAATGTGAAGAAATTATATGTAAATTTTCTTTTGAATTCGCATAGAATGATATCCACGATTATTTGTAGACATGATTTCCATCAATTCATGAGTAAATTGATATTATTTCCACAAAAGTGAATCCTAGCCCCGCAGATTCTCGAATGTTGAGAAATCCTTGATAATGCCTTGTTTAATTCATGTAGAATCACCTTGTATATTAATTATGGGTGTTTTCCCACCAACTAATGGTAGTATTGGTGCTCATCTCTGTGCATCGCCTTCATCCCTGTTTCTTGAGGGTAGAACAGACTAGAAATTCATGATTTAAAATGATAAACCTTGGATTTCCTTGACTATACCAGTGAAGTGAACTCTCTTACTATTTTACATGCTAAATTCTCAGTCAGCTACATGATTGTGTATCCTTAGTCAAAATATGAAATTTCTCAGTGTCAGTCAGAAATAGTTGATCAGTTTGACTATAGAACTTCCTGAGGTGCTAGTATCACCTCCCAGTTATCAGAATCAGATTTAGAATCCAGTTTATTGGTTCACTAGGCGGTCATGACACTTTAGACATATAGTTCTTACAAGCCTTAGGACCCCAGTTAAGATTTCAGTTTTTTCTTAGATGGTTACAACGCTTCTAGATAAGTAGCTCTGACCAGGCTAGAACCCAGTTTCAGAATCTGATCCGTTAAGACTCTCAGTGTACTTTCAGACACATATCCCTGAATAGTATTAGGCCCCAGTGTCGAGTTATTAGCCTGGTATTTAGTTTAGGATTATCCAGTGGGAGTAGGACTTAGCACCAAGTGGACCGGGGTTCCAGCTAACCCAGGTTCTCAGAACTACGTTGCCAGCATAGGTTTCAGTATTAAGTGGCCTAATTGGCCCCAGACTTTTTTGATCACTCAGTTCATGCCTTTATACCCTGGAAAGGTATATTGGGTCCTACTAGTGGGTGTATACATTGGACTCCACGTCTAGCTCATGTGGTTACATGTCAGTTATAGACTCTCCCACTAGTTAGTTCAGTCTAGTCTCATTCTAGTTTAGTTCAAATCAGTAATCCAGACTTAGAACGTGCTTTGACCATCAGACAGGGTCTTCTAGACCACCTTAGTATTGTAGTTATTCAGTTCAGTAGCTTTAGTTGGTCATTGCATGTCTTCCAGTTCGGCATTTCTTTTATTATTTAGTCTATTGTATTATGTTCCTCTCACTTACTCAGTACATTCAAAGTATTGATGCATACTTTTATGTTGTATCGTTTTATGATACAGCTGTAAAATCACAGTCTCAACCCCTTTAGTCGACCGTCTACCGAAGAACTCAGCTAACCAGTCGGCGAGTCCTCATCCTTGAGGACGAAGCTTATTTACTTTAGTTATGCTTTCATTTATTTTATTTACTTTTGGAGTTAGCTGGGGGTTTTGTCCCAGGAGCTCATCAGACCTAGTGGCTTTCAGACGTAAAGTTGTTTTTAGACTCAGATTGATTTTATTAAATATGTAACCTTTTTCAAGTATTATTATTTTTTCATTAAATTTCCACTGTATGTATTTTTATGTTACTCAGAATGCCAGTGTATGATAGACCAGGGGTTGACTTGGGGTCATTTGTGGCTTCAAGTAGCGTGTTCCGTCTAGGGTGTGAACCCAGGGTGTGACAAACTTGGTATTAGAGCACTAGGTTCAGAGTATCCTCAGATGTCTGAAAGCCGCATCGAGTAGATTCCTCAACATCGGTGTGAAATGTGCCACACTTATGAAAGGGAGACTATGAGATGTCATTAGGAAACTTCCTTCATTTCATACTCCTTATCGTGCGTTGAAATTCAGTCCCAAAAATCATGCTCCTAACTCGTGCTCTGCTTCATTTCGTGAATTATGCCTCCACGATGTGGCAATGGAAGGAGGGCCAAAAATGCCCAGAAGACTGCTCCACCAGCCCCGGTAGTCCCACAGGACTATTCGGTATCAACCGCAGAATTCAGGGCGGCTATTCAGCTGCTTGCTCAAACTATGACCCACCAGGTGAACCAGCATGTGGTTCAAGTTATTAAAAACGAGTCCACATCAGCTGCTAGGGTGCGGGACTTCACCCGAATGAACCCTTCATCATTTTAGGGATTCAAGGTGGGGGAGGACCCCCAAGAGTTCGTAGATGAGATCAGAAAGATTACCCGTATAATGGGTGTCAGCTCCTCCGAGAGTGCTGACCTGGCTGCCTACCAGCTAAAAGGGGTAGCCCAACTCTGGTATGAATAGTGGAAGAAGGGGCGACCAGCGGGAGAAAGACCGGTGGAGTGGTAGGAGTTCAACGCCGCCTTTATAGATGGATTTTTCTCTAGAGAGCTCAAGGAGGCCAAGGTAGCAGAGTTCATGAACCTGAGACAGGGAAACAGAACCGTGGAAGAGTATGCTCTGGAGTTTACCAGGTTGTCCAAATACGCTCCAGAGATGGTGGCCGAGCCAAGGGCTCGCATGCTGAAATTTGTGAATGGGGTGTCAAACCTAGTCCTCAAAGAGTGTAGGATCGCGATGCTGATCAAGGATATTGACCTCTCAAATTTGATTGTCTATACCCAGCAGATCGAGACTGAAAAACTGAGGGACATGGAAAGAAAGAATAAGCGGGTAAGGATTGGCTAGTTAGATCATGGCCACCAAAGGTCAGGCGGTAGCAACCGCCCACAGTAGTAGTAGCAGCAGCAGCAGAGGGCTCCAGTGCCTAGCTCAGCTAGTGCCCCTACCTTTCGATCCCGCCAGGACCAGAGGGGTGGAGCATGTGGCTCTCAGTCTCAGATCTACAGTGTTAGGAACAGATATCTAGCTTGACCCAAGTGCGACAAGAATCACCCCGGAGAGTGTCTTCAAGGTCGAGAGGGTTGTTTTGATTGTGGACAACTCGGGCATTGGCTTAAGGAATGCCCATCAGTAGGACAAGGGAGATCACAATCCACCACCTTAGCAGCTCCAGCAGGCCGACCAGCTCAACAGGCTATCACATCAGGTATGGAGGGCGATCAACGCCAAAATCATTTTTATGCATTATAATCTCGTCAGGATCAGGAAAACTTACCAGATGTAGTCACGTGTATGTTACTCCTTTTCCACCTATATGTATATGCCCTACTTGATCCAGGAGCCATATTATCATTCGTGACTCCCTACATAGCAGTTCAGTTCGATATCAGTCTAGAAGCACTATTAGAACCTTTCTCAGTCTCCACCCCAGTTTGTGAGTCAGTTAGAGCTAGCCGAGTGTATAGAAACTATCCAATCTCAATCTGCAATAGAGTTATTCCGGCCGACCTTGTAGAGTTATACATGGTCGACTTTGACCTTATTCTTGGCATGGATTAGCTACACTCTGGTTATGCCTCAGTTAACTGTAGAACTAGTATCGTTAGGTTTTAGTTCCCTAATGAACCAACTCTAGAGTGGTCGAGCAGTAGTTCAGCGCCGAAGGGTAGGTTTATTTCCAACTTTAATGCCAAGAAGCTTATTTCTAAGGGATGTAGTTATCATCTAGTTCGGGTCAAGGATTTTGATTTTGACACCCCAGCTATCTAGTCAGTCCCTATTGTTAGAGAGTTTCCAGATGTGTTCCCTGAAGATCTTCCCGGAGTCCCTCCTGAACGGGAAATTGACTTTGGAATAGATTTTACTCCAGATACTCAACCCATCTCCATCCCACCTTATAGAATGGCCCCGACTGAACTTAAAGAGTTGAAGGAACAGCTAAAGGATCTTCTTGATAAGGGTTTTATCAGACCCAACATCTCTCCCTGGGGTGCTCCAGTGTTATTCATGCAAAAGAAAGACGGTTCCCTCAGAATGTGCATCGATTACTGTCAGTTGAACAAGGTCACAGTCAAGAATAGGTATCCCCTACCCAGAATTGATGACTTGTTCGACCAACATCAGGGAGCCAATTATTTCTCCAAAATAGATCTCAGGTCAGGGTATTATCAGCTAAGAGTCAGAGAGTGTGACATGCCAAAAAAAGCTTTCAGGACTCGGTATGGTTACTTCGAGTTCGTGGTTATGTCCTTCGGACTAACAAATGCCCCTGCAACCTTTATGGACCTGATGAACAGAGTCTTCAAGCAGAATTTGGATATGTTCATCACCGTATTCATCGACGACATTCTGGTATACTCCAGAAATAAGGAAGAGCATGCTGATCACCTGAGGATAGTGCTTCAGACACTCGAGACCGCCAGTTGTTCGCCAACTTCAGCAAGTGTGAATTCTGGTTGAAGTACGTGACTTTTCTGGGTCACGTGGTCTTCGGTGAAGGTATTCAGGTTGATCCTCAAAAGATAACAACAGTGAAAAACTAGCCCAGACCAACCTCCCCAATCGAAATCAGAAGTTTCTTGGGTTTGGCCGGTTACTACCGATGCTTTGTAGAGGGCTTTTCTTCTATATCATCTCCACTGACTAGGATGACTCAAAAAAAGGTGAAGTTCCAGTGGTCAGATGCGTGTGAAAAGAGTTTCCAAGAGTTAAAAACTCGACTCACTACTGCTCCCGTATTGACTTTACCAAAAGGATCGGATGGATTTGTAGTTTATTGCGACGCTTTCAACGTGGGACTCGGTTGCGTTCTGATGCAGGAGGTCAAAGTGATAGACTACACCTCCAGACAGAACAAGTTTCATAAGAAGAATTATCCAACTCATGACTTGGAGTTAGAAGTGGTAGTGTTTGCATTTAAAATATGGAAAATACCTATACAGGACTCACGTTGATGTTTTCATCTATCACAAGAGCCTTCGGTATATATTCAGTTAGAAGGACATGAATATCCGTTAGAGAAGGTGGTTAGAGCTCCTGGAGGATTATGACATGAGCGTGCTATATCAGCCGGGCAAAGCCAATGTGGTGGCGGATGCCCTGAGCAGAGTGTCTATGGGTAGCGTGGCTGATATTGAGGATTGCAAGAAGGAGTTGGTGAAGGATCTTCATAGACCAGCGTGGTTAGGGGTGCAGTTGGTTGACTCAGCTGAGGGTGGAGTGGTGGTGCAAAGCGGGTCAGACTCCTCTTTGGTTGTTGAAGTTAAGTCCAAACAGGATGAAGATCCCATTTTTATTAAACTCAAGGGAGCGGTTCCCAAAAAAGAGGTTGAGGCTTTTTCCAAAGGGCGAGATGGTGTGCTCTGTTACTAGGGAAGATTGTGTGTACCGGTCGTTAGTGACTTGAGGCAGCAGATATTCGATGAAGCACACAGATCGAGATACTCCATCCACCCTGGTGCTACTAAAATGTACCGTGATTTGCGGGATATCTACTGGTGGAACGGCATGAAGAGAGACATCGTCGAATTCATAGCCAAGTGCCCGAACTGCCAGCAAGTCAAGGTAGAGCATCAGAGACCGGGAGGTATGACCCAAGATATCAGTATACCCACATGGAAATGGGAGGAAATAAATATGGACTTTATTATGGGCCTACCTCGAACTCATCGGCAACATGATCCCATCTGGGTAGTCGTAGATCGGATCACTAAGTCAGCATATTTCCTCCTAATTAAAACTACAGATTCAGTTGAGGACTATGCTAGATCATACATCTGTAAGTTGATCCGGCTTCATGGGGTTCCATTATCCATCATCTCAGACAACGGTACCCAGTTCACCTCACATTTATGGAAGTCTTTTCAGAAGGGCTTGGTACCCAGGTCAAGCTCAGCACAACTTTTCACCCGTAGACAAATGGGAAAGCTGTGGGGACTATTCAGACCCTAGAAGATATGTTGAGAGCATGCACGATCGATTTCAAGTGCAGTTGGGATGACCACTTGCCTCTTATCGATTTTGCGTACAACAATAGTTATCACTCCAGCATCCAGATGACCCCGTTTGAGGCATTGTATGGTAGACGGTGCAGGTCTCCCATTGGATGGTTTGAGGTTGGTGAAGCTGCAATAATCGGGACAGAATCTTTTCATAAAGCTATGCAGAAGGTACAACTCATCAGAGAAAGATTGGAAACAGCTCAGAGTTGTTAGAAATCTTATGCTGATGTGAGGAGAAGAGAGTTGGAGTTTGTTGTGAATGACTAGGTCTATTTGAAAATTTCACCCATGAAAGGGGTGATGAGGTTTGGAAAGAAGGGAAAGCTTAGTTCGAGATATGTGGGACCCTACAGAGTTCTGAGGTCAATTGGCAAGGTAGCCTACGAGCTGGAGTTACTTTCAGAGTTGTCTTCTATGCACCCAGTATTCCATGTGTCATTATTGAAGAAATGCATTGGTGATCCAACTTCAATTGTGCCATTGGATAGTGTAGAAATAAAGGATAGTCTCTCATACGAGGAGGTCCCAGTCCATATCCTTGACCGTCAGGTTTGTAAGCTGAGGAACAAGGAAGTAGCTTCAGTCAAGGTCTTATGGAGACATCAGCAGGTGGAGGGAGCTACGTGGGAGGATGAAGCAGAGCCAGATACCCACACTTATTCTCTATTGGCTCTGCCACAGCTTGAGATATCAGTCCCGCCCTAAAACTCAATTAGTTTTCATGTTCAATTCATGTGTTTAAGTTTCTTTTGTGTTTATGGATGTATGTAAGAAAAGTGAATTCAGTTCAGCTATGTAGTTTGAATCAGAGGTATACATCCCGTCAATTTTTGGTTTAATGATCAGTATTTGAATATTATCATTCGGAACAGGTTGTTTTGCGCATCCAACAACTAAAAGAGTTTGCAGAGAAGGGTTGAGTTGTGTAATAGCAGATTCGTAGGTCAATAATCATTCCATCTCTCTACTTTTTCTGTGTGATTTCTAACATTCGAGGATGAACATTCCCAAGGGGGAGATATTGTAATGCACCGGAAACTCAAAGGCTAGACCCGGGACTTAAATTAGAGAAAATTGGAAAATCTGCACCAGGTCACAGAACGAGTCATTCTATGACCAATAGGGAGTGACCACGAGTCGTTAAGTGACTCGTGGTGAGACCTGGGGGCTTATTCTGAAATTTTGGGTGGTTGAGGTCACCACGGGTGTGACCACAAGTCGTGGTCCACCCCTCGAGTCGTGAGATGACCCATGGTCAAGGATAATGTGAAGACCAGGATAATATGGGCAGTGAATTCATGATTAGTCACCACGAGTCATGGTCCAAGCCACGATTCGTTAGGTGACCCGTGGTTCAAAATAGATAGGAGAGTATGGGTGTTGGTAGTTTAGTTGACGAGTGGGTCACCACGAGTCATAGGGTACACCACGAGTCGTGGTGTCCCTCGTGGTGACCAATAGGGGATTCTGGGCAGTGGACCCAATGACCGTGACCGCGAGTCGTGGTCACTAGGCACGAGTCGTAGGGTCCCCCATGGGGACTAGCAGTCAGTTTTCCCTGCGAATTTCCTAGGGTCTTTTAGTAATTTCCTACCCTCCTAAACTTTAAACTACGTCGTTTTAGACATAATTTTAGACCTATTAGTGGGGTTAAACAGTTTCCCCCTCATTCCCACCCATCTTCAGGAAAAAAAAATACCGTAACCTTTCATCTTCAAAAGCTCTCAAGAAAGACTAGGGTTTCCTCCATTGCAGCAGTACAAGATTCCTTCTTCAGGGAAATTCTTTATCAGGTATGTGGAAATTCAAGAAGGGAAAGTTCATCCCTTGTGTACCCCAAAACTCTCCTCAAATTTCTTTATGAATCTTAGCCCTAAGCTTTCGAATGTGAAGAGATCATATGTAAATATTCTTTGAATTTGCATAGAGTGATATCCATGATTATTTGTAGACATGATTTCCGACAGTTCATGAGTAAATTGATATTATTTCCACAAAAGTTAATCTTAGCCTTGTAGATTCTCGAATGTTGAGAAATCCTTGATAATGTCCTGTTTAATCCATGTAGAATCACCTTGCATATTAATTATGGGTATTTTCCCACCAACTAATGGCAGTATTGGTGCTTATCTCTATGCATCAACTTCAGCTCTTTTTCTTGAGGGCAGAACAGACTAGAAATTCATGATTTAAAATGATAAACCTTGGAATTTCCTTGACTATACCAATGAAGTGAACTCCCTTACTATTTTACATGCTAAATTCTCAGTCGGCTACATGATTATCTAGATTAGTCAAAATATCAAATTTCTCAATCGCAGTCAGAAATGTCAGTTGATCAGTTTGACTACAGAACTTCCTGAGGTGTCAATATCACCTCCCAGTTATCATAATCAGATTCATAATCCAGTTTATTGGTCGACTAGGCAGTCATGACACTTTATACATATAGTTCTGACTAGCCTTAAGACCCCAGTTCAGATTTCAGTTTGTTTTCAGACGGTTACGACGCTTCTAGATAAGCATCTCTAACCAAGCTAGAACCCAGTTTCAGAATCTGGTCCGTTAAGACTCTCGAGGTACTTTCAGACACATATCCCTGACTAGTCTTAGGCCCTAGTGTTGAGCTATCAGCCTAGTATTCAGTTTAGGATTATCCAGTGGGAGTAATACTTAGCACTGATCGACCCGGGGGTTCCAACGCGCCCAGGTTTCCAAAACTACATTGCCAGCGTAGGTTTCTGAATTAATTGGCCTAATTGGCTCCAGACTTTTGTGATCACCTAATTCATGCCTTTATACCTTGGCAAGGTATATTGGATCCTACAAGTGGGGTGTATACATCGAACTCCACGTCTAGATCACGTGGTTACATATCGGTTATAGACTCTCCAACTAGTCAGTTCAGTCTAGTCACAGTCAAGTTTAGTTCAGATCAGTAATCTAGACTTAGAACGTGCTTTTACCATAAGACAGGGTCTTCTAGACCACCTCAGTATTGTAGTTATTCAGTTCAATAGTTTTAGTTGGTCATTGCATGTCTTCCAGTTCGGCATTTCTTTTATTATTTATTCTATTGTACTACATTCCTCTCACTTACTTAGTATATTCAAAGTACTTATGCATACATTTATGCTGTATCATTTTATGATACAGCTGCAAGATCAGTCTTAGCCCCGCTAGTCGACCATCTACCGAAGAACTCAGCTAACCAGTCAGTGAGTCCTCATCCTTCGAGGATGGAGCTTATTTACTTTAGTTATTCTTTCATTTATTTTATTTACTTTTGGAGTTAGCTGGGGGGTTTTGTCCCAGCAGCTCATCAGACCTAGTGGCTTTCAGACGTATAGTTGTTTTCAGACTCAGATTGATTTATTAAATATGTAACCTTGTTCAAGTATTATTATTTTTCTTTAAATTTCCACTGTATGTATTTTCATGTTACTCAGAATGCCAGTGTATGATAGACCAGGGGTTGACTTGGGGTCACTTGTGGCTTCAAGTACCATGTTCCGTCTAGGGTGTGATTTCGGGGCGTGACAACATCAGAGTACAAGTCATACCATCCTGGTATGAGCCGTACTGAGAATCGTAGAAAAGTCCAGAAGTTGAGTTGAACCAAGGAGTAAAAATATGACTCTTGGTGCGAGTTGTACCATCCTGGTATGAGTCGTACCAAGGAAGTCGTGGTAAAGTTCAGAAAAAATTGCACTAAGTCAATCTCCTTGTACGAGTAGCAACTACGAGTCATGTTGTCTACCTACGACCCATAACAAGGAGCCGTGGTGAGCTTCAGAAGAATTGAAGAAAGTCAGAACTCAAGGTACGAAAAGAAATCACAAGTCATAGGATGAAGGTATGAGCCGTACCAAGTCTCTCGTGGAAACAATGAGAAGATGCCAGAAGTTTTAGGTTCAGACCACGACAAGACAGTATCAATCATTGGTTTTTGGTACGAGTTGTACCAGTTTCCAACATTTGGTCAAAAACATAAGAGCCAGGTCGTATGTGAAGTCAGCGGCAGTTTAAGCAGCTTCCTTATCAATTTAGGAAAATTTTTTAATTATTTGTATAAATACTTTTCTAGGTTATTTTTGTAAAAGGTGAGTAGAATACATTTGTTGAGAGAGGTTTTTGACTTTTGGGATTATTGACAGCTACTTTTGGGAGATTTCTTGCTTTGATTCTTCCATTGATCTTGAATTGTTCTTCATTAATTTTTCCAATAATCAAGTGGGTTTTCTTGAAATCATCTTTGTAAGTTCTAAATTATGTTTTTGTCTATGAATGCTTATAATTCTCTTACAATCATGAGAGGCTAAAACCCCACAACTAGGATTGTGGGAACCATAGTGAATTAATAAACTAGGGTTTGCACAAAGTGATTCTAACCAATGCTAATGCTTGTATTATATTCTCTTTGTCTTTAATGTTTCTTGAATCTAGAGAAGTAGAGATTAGGAAAAGAGAATTACAACAAAGACTTGATCATTATGAGTCATTGTATGACTTGACCTGCGGTCGCAGGATAGTTAATATGGATCAAATTGATAAGCTTGAAGTGAAATCACTCATGAGACCTAATTCGGTGATTGAGTATAGTTATCCAATAGGGATGAACTAGTCATTTGGATAAACCCTAGTTATCAGTTCTACAAGTAAGCACTGGGAAAGATCACGAGTGTAAAACTCGAAGTAGTTATGAACCCATGGGGAACACATTATTAGTTATTTTCATTAATTTGATTAAATCTCAACATTTTTACATATTTGCTTTTATACCCCCCCCCCTTTGGAAATAACCGACTTAAAATCTTAAATACTAGCGTTATTCTATATCTTGACCTTATTCCCTGTGGGATCGACCCCAACCAAGTTGGGTTCTCTATTGACAACGTCTATGTCATACTTCTATAGGATTATGAGTTTGAGCATTATTAGCTCTTGCATGGTTTCTGATTCTCACCTAACGGTTCAATAGGACGGGTCATTGTTTCCTCCAACTACTCGTCACTAGGCTTGTTGGTTCTAGTAAAGATTTTACAAGCTTCTGTATTGACACCAACGGCCAAAACAACGACTCATTACTACAACCAATGGGTCATTGTATTGCTCCTTGAACCTGGGGACGAAATCTGCTAGGGCAACTAACGACCATCGTAATAGGTCGTTGTTTCTAACAACGCTTGTTTGATGAGTTGTTCTGAGGAAATTTTTTGGGTTTTTATGGTTTTGCATTCCAAGTCCGAAATTTGGCCTAAGGAACACCTGGGGTGTTACAACACTTCCATACATCTAACTACAATAAGCCAGAACCGACGAGGTTCGGCATTACAACGTCTATAAGATCATAGTAAAGTGATAGAAATAGAAGTTGGCTAACAGACCAACCAAGAGATATACAATAAGCTGTCAAGGCCATAAGACAAAAACAACCTATACAACTGGGACCTCCTAGCCTACAACAACAATGCTACACCCATAACAGACGTCCATGAGCCTCTATGAATATAACAATAGTCAACTGTCCGGGATAGGGCCCCAAACTACCTATAAAACTACATCGGGCAACTCCAAAAGACTTGGAACTTTACCGACTTATCTAGAACTCCACTCAGCAACTAAGAACTTGATCCAACTGCCGATCAGCACCTGCAAGCATGAATGTAGAACCCCGACTAGGGCGACAGTACGAAAATGTACTGAGTATGTAAGGTAGAAATGATAACAAGATTCAAAGTACAAATCAATAGACATACTGGACAACAACAGAAAGGAAATCACAAGTCAAGTAAGAAAATAGAACCTACTTGGCCCCTATAAGCCTAGCAAGTCCGACGTAACAAAATAATGAAAAAGTAAACAACACCTTGCCAACACAACTAACTTGCGACCTCTTGTACCACAAAGGATCCCTCCAAACATCTTACTTGGGTCAACTCTAAGCCCCTCAACAAACTCATCTATCATCAAACTACAAGTAGCATGAATAGCTTATAAGACAGATAATCCAAGGCAACAATAGAATACATAAATCAAATCACAATCACAGCCTTGTCGGAAACTCCCACGGCCATACAAGCATCAACCAAACATAAGCACACACATCAGCAACAATATCAATTAAGCACTACCGGAACAACTCTCGGCTGCACATAGATGGTGGAACTCAATCCAACTAGGAGAACTATCGCGATCCCAGAGAGGCTCAGACATCCCAAACCAACTCCCAAATCGCATCTTTCCTCGGTACTATGGAGGAACTATCAACTCCACAGAACATATCAATCCTTGGGCTCAACCCCGAGCTGAAAAAAGTCTTATGCATCGGGTATCCACAATATACAAGGCACCTTGGGCTCGACCCCTAGCCGAAACAACTCTCGTGCATCGGGTACCCATAAACCACAAGGCAATACTCAAAGCATACAATCACGGTAAGTACATACATAACCAATGTTCACACACAAACCATATACTTGAGCAAGGTACAACATTCCAACTCTTACTAGGTCCCTAAAGCTCTATCAACAAGGCCAACTCAGCCAACAACTCAAATTATAACCAAAGGACGTCGCCACCATCGGTTCTAGCCACCACTAAGCCATCAATCAACCCATCATTCCACCTTAAGCACATAACCAACCCATGATATAGGTTTAAAAACAACAACTACTACTGCAACAACTTAATCACCCAATTGTTATCACAAATCTATCGACTAGTCACAACCACGCCCTTCAACAGCCAATCTGAAGCCAGAAATCAACCCAACACGTATATGCACATAATAACGTATAACCAGCACCTCAACAAGCTTAGAAACAACACCTTTTCAAGGTTCCAAAAATAGCCAATAAGCACGAGTTTATAAGTAGCGATACTTAACTGAAATCATGCCAAAATGGAAGAAATAGAATCCTTAACATACCTCTTGATGCTGAATCAAGGTTAGCCAACACCTACACCAATAACAGTACGAGCTGCTACCCCAAGAATACTGCTACAAATAACAGATCGCTCAATCATTAAAATGCTGCTACAAGAATACAACATGAAAATGATACAAAATAAAGCTTATTCGATTAGTTTTCTACAAATACTTGGTAGAATAACAAGGTAGAAAGCTACCAACACTCACATACTCATAATCACCCTAAACAACTAAGAATTATGAAGAGAAAAGCTTACCAATCAGTTCCCAAAGAAACATCCACTAAGACGCTTAGAAACAACGCAAAAACGCAAGCTACACGCGTCTCCCGACACCAAAAATCACCTTGGAAAATAATTTCTAATCTTATAATCAACATAATATAAAGAGAGGAGGTGAAGAGGGCTTCTGGTCGTGAGAAGATACTGGGAAATGATAAATGATATGAACAAACCATCCAAAATACTTATATAGGCATCCACCGCCTCAGTAACAACATGTCACACTGCCCAATGCACTGATTCCGCGGTGTGACATGATGCCATTGGAGAGCCCCTTTGGTCTTCATCGCCTGCCTACGCAGTCACACGAAAATGCGAATATTTCTCTACTCTGAAGTCATATTGATGAACAGTTTAATGCGTTGAAAATTAGAACCGTAGAACTTTAATTTGATAGGTTGTAGGCCCCCTAACTCCTTATAAATTGGGAAAAAAACTTTGAGATATTAGACCCAAATTTCAGAGAATCTCATGAAAGAAATTTTTGATAACTTTTGCCGAATTTCGCTCTACCGCTTGATCGGCATCCAATCTTAACATACGACTATAGAGTGACTCAAATACCTCAAAACATTTTCTTCTTAGCATATTAAATACTCTTAGTCTTACCTCGAAAGTACGAATTTATTACTTAAACTATACGGGGTGTTACATTGTTGCCCCATTAGAAACATTCGTCCTCGAGTGTTGGACGACACGCACGATTTTTACAAACACTATCACAGTACGACATAGCCTCACACAATCATGAAACTCTTGGGTCTACCACAAACAACTCTAAACGAAACAACCTTGCATCTTGCCAGGGTGCGACACAATTATAATCAAAATCAAGATAAGGACCTTACCTGCCACCATGTCTATCCACTAGTCGGCTATAGTCCACCATGTCACAACTATCCCTGCACAAGTTAGCAATGTGAGTCTAGACCCAACACCTACGGCAGTTGACATCTCACACGATTTCGATCCAGAAAGAAGGGAAACAATCCTAAATTTCCTGTAGCCTCTTGTTTATAAGTATACTACACAATGCACGCATAAACAAGACTCTACTAGGCACAACTCATACAATCCCTAGAATATGAACTGCTCTAATACCAAGTCTGTCACACTCCAAACCCGGAAGGGCATGACTGGCACCTTGTGTCGTACTTGATTGAGAACACGTTGCCACATATCTAGCTACAACAAGCTAGAACCAACGAGGTTCGGCATTACAACATCTATAAGATTAGAGTAAAGTGATAGAAACAGAAGCTAGCTAACAGACCAACCAAGAGATATACAATAGGCCCTCAAGGCCATAATATTGAAACAATCTATACAACTGAGACATCCGGGCCTATAACAACAATGCTACACCCATAACAGACATCCATAAGCCTCTATGAATATAACAATAGTCAACTTTCCAGGACAGAGCCCTGAACTACCCATAAAACAACATCTGGCAACTCCGAAAGACTTTGAGCTTTACCAACTTAGCTGTAACTCCACTCAGCAACTAAGAACTTGGTCTATCTGCTAATCAACACCTGCAGCCATGAATGCGGCTCCCCGATTAGGGCATCAATACGAAAATGTACCGAGTATGTAAAGTAGAAATGATAACAAGATTCAAAGTACAAATCAGTAGACATACTGGACAACATCAAGAAGGAAATTCACAAGTCAAGTAAGCAAATGGAACCTACCTAGCCCCTATAAGCCTGGAAAGTCCAACGTAACAAAATAAATAAACAAGTAAATGACACCTGGCCAATACAACTCACCTGCGACCTCCTGTACCACTCAGGATCCCTCAAAACGTCTTACTTGGGTCAACTCTAGGCCCCTCAACAACCTCAGCTATCATCAAACCACAAGTAGCATCAACAGCTTATAAGACAAAGATAATCCAAGGTAACAAAACAATAAATAAATCAAATCACAATCACAACCTTACCGGAAACTCTCATGGCCTGACAGGAATCCACCAAACATAAGATCACACATCAACAACAATATCAACCAAGCACTATCGGAACAACTCTCGATTGTGCATAGTTGGTGGAACTCAATCCAACTGGGAGAATATTGCGATCCCAAGGAGGCTCAGACATGTCGGACCAACTCTCGAATCACGTCTTGCCTTGGTACTATGGAGGAACTATCAACTCCACAAACCATATCAACATTTGGGCTCAACTCTGAGCCGGAACAACTCTCATGCATCGGGTATACACAAGCCACAAGGAAACTCGGGCTCGAACCCTAGTCGGAACAACTCTCGTGCATCGAGTATCCATAAGCCACAAGGAAACAATCAACGATACAATCATGGTAAGTACATAACCAATGTTCACACACAAAGCACACATTTGAGCAAGGTACAACCACTACAAGAAAAGAGCCTTTTGTGGCAAAAAAAGTCGCCACAATTAGTCAAAAAGTCGCCACAAATGCCTTTAGCGGTGACCGATGAGTCGTTGGCTATACTAAGTGGCTGATACTTATCTGCGGCGACAAAAACGCTGCCACCAAATGTTCAGTTTCTGTGGCGACTGTACCATCACAAAAGCTTAATAAAATCGCCACGAAAACCACGCATGGATAGTGTTTAAAGAAAAGATTGCCATTGAAAATGTATCTTTAGCAGCAACTTAGTCACCACAGAATACCTTTGGTTGTGATAGCTTAGTTGCCACAAAAGTTTTAGTTGTTGAAAGTGTATTTTCGTGGCAACCAAGGTCGCCACTAAAGCCTCTTTTTAAAACAAAAAATAATAACAATAATAATAATAAGCTGGTGTATTCCTACTAATTGCCCAACAACATTAAAATTGTAACAAATACACCTAAAGAAAATGAGATAGAAACTTTTCATTACCAATAATCTATGCAACAGTATACAACACTCCATAATACATTGTAATTATACACATGAAAAAATAGAAAATCAAATTCCCTTGGACTTCTCCTCGGCCTATATAAATTCCCTTGCTGTAGAACATTTTCCCTGCTATTTCAAAAAAAAAGTAAGAAACCATTTTGATAATCCCCCAACAGAAATCAACCATTTATTTATAACACATCAATTCAAAAAATTTAGATCAATTATTTGAAGTTCATATCGACTGCAATAACTTTTTACCTACTACTTTTATGTGCATACTCCCATACAAGAAGTAACACCAAACATTTTTTTATCGAATCTAAAGGAAGTTCCTAATTAATTTTTAATTTATGCTAAAACAACTTGGCATATTAACTGTAGTGAAGATTTTATGTGGCCAAGTATTTAGAGAAAGACAGTATAAAAGACTCAGAAATTGTATCTATGGTGCCACAGTGTTCTTTTAGTCTGTATACCGATTTCTACTGCTAAAGATCATGTCAAGTTTCAATCTTATTTCAGAACGACAGCGTATGATCCTAGATGTCAACAAGAAAGGCATGTAAGATGTATCATTGTCCCAATCTTCAAAAAATATTAGCATAGCTTATAGTTATCCACTTAGAATATCCTAAATAAGTCCTCAAAAATTCGAATGTCCCTAAAATATCATGCATAATTAGATTGAACGGTAACATGTTCTTGTTGGAATAAAGGCATACGCAACGGAACCAAACAATTCAGGATCATACTTACATGTAATATAGACAACATAAAAACACAGATTTTAATCAAACATAAAATCGATACTTATCTATTCAAGCGTGACCGCAAATCAATCCTCTTGAAACTTTTGCACAAATCGTCCAACTCATTCTCCGGGTCTGTGATCTTCTTCTATAACCTCAAAAATTTCCGACTAGGGAATACTTGTGTGGGCAAGTACTGCTTCTCAGAGAGGTCAAAGTTCTCCCTTATATTTCATGGAGGAAGAGAATCATATTTATAACCACGTTTTAGGGTATAAAACCCTAGTCCCAAAACGTATAGGAATCTTTCTCTCCGAGTAATTGTCAAACTTTCCTTCTAGAAGACCAGTTTATTTTAACCAAAATCTTGTAGGATTTTACTTCTAGAATACTGGTTTCTTTCTTTCCAAGTTTATTAATTAATCAGGCATAGCAGGAACCACAAATTTAATTAGTGAGGCTTCCAATTATGATATTAATTCGCAAAATGAATGAATTAACCTACCTTAATAAATTACAGATTATTTCACTAAAAATCCGTAAATGCACTCCTCGGTATAATTTCAAAATCATTCATTAAATCTTATTTAACTTCCCATGTTAAGATTACAGATATCAATCAATCAAATAAAATTTTTGACTATTTAATTCATTGATTAATTTAATTCTTTATTCAAATGATTAACTTATTTCATGTGACGGATACTAAATCCACCTGCAGGATTTTCACATGAAAACTTATAAGCAATCATAAAGGGGTGTCATCAATCTCAAGGTCGAGACATGGATTCCATCAACTAATTATTATTTCACAAATGTCATTTGTTATCATCAAACCTATCGGGAATATTTTAACTCACGAAAAATTGAGTTTCATCCTTTGATAGATCAAAACAACAAATAAATTACATTGATCATAATAATTATATCAAGATTAAGAGTATAAGTACATTTAATGATCTAGAAAATTTATTTTACTAAGTTAGATAAAATACTTATCTCTACTTGGTATGTTCAATACCTACAAAATGTACTAGCACAAGAAGTTGAAATTATACCATTTCCATAATCAAGATAAGCTATTTAGTATTGTTCTACATCGTACCAATGAATTTGTCCAATTTTCATCTTATATTGTGAACATATATAAACTTTATACTTATAAGAACCGATCATTTAATCTTTCGTGTATAAGCTAAACTCTATACACTAAATCATCTACTATAAGTAAAGGACATATCGATAAATATATGATTATTTAATCTTTATTAAAATTGGATAAATAATTTTCATGGTTAATAATACATAATCCATGGTTAATAGTATATATCCCAACAATCTCCCACTTGGACTTTTAACCATTATAATTATTAGAATATACCATATCTAAACGCATGGTTAATGGTATATATACCCCAACAATCTTCTACTTAGACTCTTAACCATGCATCCAAGCTTTTACAGGCATTCTTTTTATACGACCTTCAAAAGGTTTAGCCAATAAACTCTTTGCAAAAAGAAACTTGCCAAGTTAATTTCTAATGCAACTTTGTCTAATAGTAATTCGCCATGGCCAGGCCGGTTCGTGTTAATATCTTGAAATTCAATCATGAAACTCTCTCAGAGTATACACCGAACCGATCTGAGTTATTATTCTCCCACTACGACTAAGTAGCTATCATTATTATTGTCACACTATAATGTTCTTGAGTCTTAATATTTTTCTTCATTACCTTTCAATATTGAAATATTAACAACTTCACTTATGGTGTTATTTGCTCCAACATCACTCCCACTACTTTGACGTAGTAGATTTTCTTACGTCTATTAACGTTTTCCCTACATAAATGCAATGGAGCGTCAATTCTGACTTTTAGTTTAGATTTCTTGAGCTTATGAATTTTCAAATGACTCATTTGTTATTTCTTTTCTTAGTTCCTGTATAACTAGTTTACTTCTAGGAACATGGTTTATACAAATAGTCCTTTTCTAGAAATCTGGCATTTATATTAACAATTACCTTATTTTCTTTAGGACAATAAAATAAACATCCTTTCATTTTTTCTTTGGATATCAATAAACACTCACGCATTAGTTCTTAATTTCTTATCTATTTTTCCTTTCAACACATGCGCTGGATAACTCCATATATGAATATGTCACAAACTGGACTTACGTTGTCAAATGCAGTTCATCAGTGTCAAAGGTACCGACTTAGAAGGAATTAAATTAAGAATGTAACTTGAGTTTTAAAATAGAATATCCCAAAGATAAAAAAAAATGAATAAGTTAATCATTGATCTTATCATCTCCATAAGAGCATTATTTCTTTCCTCTTCTACATCAATCTATTGAAGAGTACATGATGTAGACAATTGATTACTAGCTCCTTTATCTGATAAGTGATTAATGAACTCTCCAAAAAGAGGTACTCGCCACTATGATCGGATTACGGTGACTTAATATATTTGTAATGATGCTTTTCAGCCGTCTTAAATACCTTGACTATTTCAGCTTTCAGACTTATGGAACATAAAATAAATATATTCATATCTTTTGAGTAACCTTCTGTAGTGTCTAGAATACTCAAATCACCTCTTGCTTAGATGCTCATTTGACCACGCTAATCGGAATATATTAGTTCAAACTTATCACACTAGCTTTATTTTATTTTTAAAAAGGAATATATTTTAGTTTATTTTTCTTCTAAATCAGGACTCAAAAGTTGGTAGTGTCTTCACTTTCAATGAACCTTCAAGTCCATCAGTTAACCAACCTTGAAGTCCTATATAGAATAAATGACTTAAAAGCTAGTGGACGGATAAGTTTCATTCAATATTAAAGAATATTTTCTATTATGGGATAACCCAATATTACTCCGTTCAATAGAGATATTAATAATAAAGAGTCCATGCATTTATGTACCACAAGAAATAAAAAGATTTATCAAGTTCAATAACACAAAAGTTATAAGAAGAATAAACTGAATATCCATCTCTTAACTATTTAGAAAGCTTGAAATTAAATTCTTTTCAACAAAAGGTACATAGACAATGCATTATCTAAATTAATGTCATATCATTGAGAAAAAAATATATTCTTGAGCAATAGTAAGTGGATCAGATAAAGTCTATTGAAATATGAGATATAACATATTAAATAGATCGTAATAGCGATAACTTGAATAATTAAATTCAGACCACATTCATCAGTATATATACATACATGCATCTGAATAGTAATTTTCGATGGGAAAATTACTACTCATGTAATATATATAAATTATGCAAGATTAATACAATTCAAAGGAAACAAAACCAACTACGAGTTGAAGAGTAATTTGTTACTATTAGCCAATTGTATATAATTATTGAATACTAGTTACATTGATCCAACATATAACTTTCGGTTGAGAATTAATACAAGTTATCAATAACTAGTGACGAAAACCTGATAATTGACCGTAATGAGTCTATTTGATGGAAAGAAGACCAATGTCAACATGTAAACTCATTAAATAAATGTGTAGTGATTTTACCTAGTGACAACCCACAATAAATTTAGCCATTATGGAGGAAGACTTAAAGTCAACATGTAAATTTATTTTAACTTCTTACATGAATTAATATTTATCACCTCTTTACATGTCCATCTTAAAATTTCAAAATGAATCCATCATATAAATCTCAATAGAGAGTTAATACATGCTATCAGTACTAGAAATTGTACCTAGTGAACTTGTAATAAATTTATCTGTTATGGAGGAAGACCTAAAGTCAACATTAGCAAATTTATTATCTCACTATAAATTAATAGCGGAGATAATAGAAATTGATTAATATCATCACTTGAACATGAATAATTTATACATGATACATTGAGAATATCAATGACTTATTCAAATTAACCGTTTGTGAGCTCTTTGTTAATCATAATTCTCAAACAATGCATAATATAATTTCACATGAAAATAAAATAAGAATCTTCAATGACCCCAAATAAATAGACCACTTTAGCAGAAACTATTTATTGATCATGAATTCCCATTACAATAATACAACATGCATGAAATAAAATCAAAATAATATATCATCGAATATTAAAATTCAAAACACACCACATATATATTCATGCATCTTGAATAGTAAATTTCAATGGGAAAAGAACTACTCATGCAACAAACATATGTGATGTTAGGTTATTCACTCTAATAAATTAAAATTAAAGTTAACTCAGATGGAGAGTATATTATTAAATTAAGCCAACTGAACATCATTATTATCATCCCTAGTCCCATTGATCCAACATATAACTCAGTTGGAGGATTAATACAAGTTATCAATTACTAGTGATGAAAAACACAATAATTGACTATAATGAGTCTATCCGATGGGGAAAGAATATCAATGCCAATATGTAAATTCATTACTGACATCAATAACTAGTGATTTTACCTAGTTATTCATGAGCACAAGGTATACAATGTGTGTTTTTCTTCTGGCAAGACACACAATATCATTTTACAATAAATTGTCCTCTCGATTGGTACACATAAGAATCCAAGATATTATGTTTCTCCCTTTTGAGTGAAAACCTCAATTTCTCTTCTTGTGAATTAATTAAGTGTTACTATTATCCAAGATAAATCTCATTTCGGTAGATAAAACTCTATCACTAGCATACACTTATCCATGACAATTTACACATGATACATTGAGAATACTCAATGAAGCAAATAAATAGATCACTTTAATAGATTCTATTTATTAATCACAATTCATAACTCTCAATTCATGTATCAATATCTTCTCATATGTAAAAAGCATTAAAAACTTTTCAATGATTTCACATACATAAATTACTTTCGGTGATTACTATTTATTAATTAACAAATTCCATAATTTATAATGTCATATATATATATATATATGAGAAAAAAGGAAAAAATAATGCACATGTAATAAAGTTTTTGTACTGAAGTGCCGTGCATCACTTTCGTACCTATCAAAAGGAAATCTGCAACTAGCTAATAGAATTTACCTCAAGGAAAAATAAGGTAATAAAGGAATTGACACGATTATTTGTCATATCCGGCCTAAACAACAATCATCAACTCTTTTCTCATTATTTTTCATCTTAAAAAATTCTTTCTAGCTTAATCAAATTAAGTGAAAGAAAAACAAAGGAAATTTGCAGCAAATATGTTTCAATTGTCTTACAGATAAAATGCTTTTTTTTGGTTGCGTGTTAAGTTTGCGGGAACACTCAAACGATAAACTAAAATTACTTCACGGCATTCGAGATACGTGATCGGCCCGTCACTTCTGAATTTAGAAGAATAGTATGATCACGCATAATTTCACATACGTATATTAGATATTATCTATTTAGATGCAGAAGGCTCACAGTATCAATTGTTAGGACTACAGGCATACGCGTGACAAACAATTCAGAATTATACTTGCATGTAATATATAAAACACAAAACACAGTTTTTAATCAAACATAAGATTGATACTTATCTCTTGAAGTGTGACCGCGAATCAATCCTCTTGAAACTTTTGCACAAATCATCAACTCATTTCCAGTTACGCGATCTTCTATTATAGCCTTAAAAATCTTGATAGGGAATACTTGGGTGGGCAGGTACTGCTTCTCATAAAGGTCAAAGTTCTCCCTCATATTTTATGGAGGAAGAGAATCCTATTTATAACCATATTTTAGGGTATAAAACCTAGTCCCAAAATATATAAGAGTCTTTCTCTCAAGTAATGATAAAACTTTCCTTCCTAGAAGATCGGTTTATCTTAACCAAAATCTTGTAGGATTTTACTTCTTCTAGAAAACTGATTTCTTCCTTTCCAAGTTCATTAATTAATCCAGGCATAGCAAGGACCACATATTTAACTAGTGAAGCTTTCAATTGTAATTTAATTTACAAAATGAATGAATTAACCTACCATAATAAATTACAGATTATTCCATTAAAAATCCGTAATTGCGCCTGCATTTATAATTTCAAAATCGTTCATTAAATCTTATTTAACTCTCGATGTTAAGATTACCAGATACCAATTAATCAAATTAAATTTCTGACTATTTAGTTCATCAATTAATTTAATCTTTTATTCAAACGCTTAACTTATTTTATGTGACAGATACTAAATCCACTTCCACGTTTTTCACATGAAAACTTATAAGCAATCATAAAGGGGTATCATCAATCTCAAAGCCGAGACATGAATTCCATCAACTAATTATTATTTCACAAATGTCATCTGTCATCATCCAACCTATCAGGAATAGTTTAACTCACGAAAGATTGAGTTTCACCCTTTGATAGATTAAAATAATAAATAATTACATTGATCTAATAATTAATATCAATATTAAGAGTATAAGTACAGTTAATGATCCAGAGAATTTATTTTACTATGTCAGATAAAATAACATCTCTATAGATCCATTCGATACGTACAAAATATATACTTTAGAAGTTGGAATTATACAATTTCCATAATCAAGATAAACTATATTTAATCTTGTTCTACAATCGTCTTGATAAATTTGTCCGATTTTCATCTTAGATTGTGAACATATATAAACTTTATACTTATAAAGAACCTATGATTTAATTTTTCGTGTATAAGCTAAAAGTATATACACTAAAATTATCTACTATATAAGTAAAGGACATATCGAAAAATAAATGATCTATTTAAACCCTTATAAAAATTAAATAAATAATTGTTCTATAATAAATACTAATCTAAACACATGATTAATGGCATAACCCCACCAATTAATAGTATATATCGCAATAGTTCTTACCAACAATATCAAGATACTTAAATATATTTGGACAAAACCAAGGTGATAACTGATAAACCAATCTTATTACGAATATAATCCTATATCTAAGACATCATCATACCCACGGGAAAGAGGATTTGACTTGAATCGAGTTGTCTCTTTGTTTCTTCACTTCAGTATGTGTCTCGTCAATTAAAAGTTGGACCACAAATTATATTAGTTAGTTTCGTTTTAAGAAAATAAATTCCCTTTTATCTATGTAGATGTCATTTATATATAAGCACCATGATACACTATAATCTAATTTAAGTCGTTGTTTGATGAATGGTAAATTTACGTGTTTCTTAATTCATATTTTGTCCATACTTTATTATGTCTTGAGAACGAATTGTGAGTGTTTTCATGTGTTATATGTTATATTTGTAAAAGAGCTACATACATGATTAGATGCTTTCGGGGCTTAAGGAGATTTGGGCTTGTGTTTGAAGCTTAAAAGAACAAATGGCAAAGTTGGATTGTGAATATAAATATATAAGTTGGCATCGCGCAGGCAATGCTAGTGCAACCAGAGGCACGACGTGCCAGCCTGATGTGCTTTGGTGCGAGGCATGGCTTGGTTCAGTTGTCTAGAAAGTCAAATCCCAATTCGACTAGGAGCTGAAGTTTGCAAACTCAATTCAAATCCAAGAAGGAACAACAGAGGCTTAATCTACTATTGTAAATACCCTTTATTTTTTTCATATTTTAGGCGTCAATTCCAAAGTCCTATTATTGTCAAATTTTAGTCAACAATTAGTCTAAGATTCAGATATTGTAGTCTTGTAGTGTTGTTGTATAATTCCTTACTTTGAGAATTTGTGTAATAGTTTAGTTGCCAATTGTTAGAATTTTAACAAGTTCTTGTGATTCAATATTGTCTTGGAGATTTGCTACTCAATTAAGTATTCTTGTAAGTATTTCATTATGAATTCTTCTATATATTTTATTTGGTTTCTCATAAACATAAGCGGCTAAATCTCTTGAGCTACGTTTGTGGGACCATGATGGATTAACAAATGTAGGCATAATAAAATAGTGATTCTTGAATGGTAAATTAAGTGGATTGTTATTCTCTTTATTTTAATTATGTTTTAGCGGTTGCAAACGTTGAAACGATGCCCATATCTTACAACACCTGACCAAGGAGGTTGAAGTTAGAAAAAGAGAGTAATAATGAAAATTTGAGATTAACCAATTCTTATCTAATTGGCAGCTCTAACCGAGGATAGTTAAAGTCAATACTTATTGCAAAGCAAGAATATATACACTTTTAAGACAGAGAGGAGATGGGTGAAAAGCATCTATTATCTATTGGTGCACGTAGCTTACATGCACTTTGAAATTTGAAAGGATAAGTGTAATTCTTAAGTTAAATTTTAATCATGTTCTTGTTATTAAATATAGTCTTGGAGATTTTATACTCAATTAAGTATTCTTGTAAGTATTTCATTATGAATTCTTCTATATCTTTTATTTGGTTTCTCATAAACATGAAGCTAAATCTCTTAGGCTAGGTTAAGGAACCATAATGAATTAATAAATGTAGGCATAATAAAATAGTGATTCTTGAATGGTGAATTAAGTGGATTGGTATTATCTTTATTTTTAGTTAAGTTTTAGTAATTGCAAACATTGAAATGTGTCTGTATCTTCAATTGCCCGACCAAGGAGGTTGAAGTTAGGAAAAGAGAGTAACAAATGGAAATTTGAGATTAACAATTCTCATCTAATTAACTTTAGCTCTAACTGAGGATGGTTAAAGTCAATGCTTATTGAAAGATAGAATATACACACTTTTAAGACCAAGATGAGATAGGTGGGGCATCTAATGTCTATTGGCGCATGTAATGCATGCACTTTGAGACCGAAAGGAGATAAGTATAATTCTTAAGTTAAAAAATAATTAGATGTACTAAACATAAGCCTTACACAAAATTCACCAGGATAGATCACTAGTAAAAGTCTACTAAGTTATGAAATCATGGGGGAACATAATACTAGTTTATTCTTAGTAATTTGATAAACAAACTCAAGTTGGTAGTATTATGTTCTTTCTATTTTTATTCTGAACCTCCTCTTTCAAAATATTGATTACAAGTTAGCTTATTTTTATCGTTACCATATTGTTTCTACCTATTCCCTATGGGATCGACCTCAGCCTTTATTGAGTTACTATATTTGACAGTACCATACATACTTCAATTTCAAGGTATAATTTGGGAGTGATTAGAATTTTCACATCGTTGCCAAGAAATATGGTTAGAAGCTTGATTGGTGGTGTATAAGATTGGCTTGTAGTCTTTCTTTCCTACTTGTATCACTGTATTTTTTTCTATTTTCTTTCTTTTTTTGTGTTTCTTTTAGTTCGTTTTTATTTGTACTATGGCATCATGGAATGATAAGGAGTTTGATGGTTGCAATTCATATCTTGATGATCCATGTCCATATTACTTGGGAGGACCCCATTTTTGATAAGATTGTAAATAACCCTCAGAAGAGATGTGTGCACCTTCTGCTTCTATGATGGAGTATAATTGCACTTTATGTGGTGGTCAAGGTGGATATTAGGGTGATTGTCCCAATTATTTCTCTTATCAAATCGGTTGCTATAATGAAAATTCTGGTTGTGCTTTTAGGTTTGTACGAATGATGACATGACACGTGAAGGACAAACACTTGCAATTGAACTGAAGTCATTGTTCAAGATTTTTTTAGCGGAATTAACTTAGAGAAGGATGTTGATTACTCAATGCCTATGGAATTATTTATCCTCAAGAAGAAATGGTTGAAGAAAAAGTTTGAAGCTCAATGGATGAGTCAAAATATCTTTATGAACACAATGAAAATTGTGGAATTGAAGAAGAGGAACAATTTGAAGAAGAAATCTCTAGCTCTTGAAAAAGTTGAGGAGATATTGAAAGGCATAAAAGAGTGAATAATTGGGTCGAGTCTTGACTAATTAGTGGAAAAAATGCAATATGATGATGAGAAGTTATCCAAAACATGGAGTTTTCTATGGAAGGATTTTTTCAAGAATTGCAAAGTTCTCATCATAAAACAAAACTTGACCAAGTGGAAATTGTAACCGATGATTGCCAACCAACCAATCTAACAATAATGCAAGATGACGAAATTGAAGAAGTGACACTAGAGTGGAAAAGAGGTTGATCAAGATCATTTTTGAGGACTCTAGCACATTTGAGAGTCAGGATGTAAGAAGGAAGCATGCTTGAAAGTGGAGCTACATAGACCACATTCAATCATTCTTCAATGTTGTACTTGGTTGACGATATGAGAATTGGGGCAACCGAGTTTGTAAGATATTTGGAGAAAAACCAAAGTTGCTTCATTCTAAAATTTGTCATGCCCAGCAGGGCAAAATCACATCCCTCCTTTAAGGGCCAAGAAGTGCAAGATGCGACATCTATTGCTTGGTGCCTATATCTTTCCACCACCCCTCGAGAAGAGTAGAAAATTAAAAATATTTTTAATTTTATAAGTTTGAAATTCATAAGTTCAAAATGGAAAAAAATGGTAAAATTAATGACGTCGTGCCACGATGTTAAAATAAAATGCTGCTTGGGAGTCAGCCCAAGGTAATTTAATTTTGATTTTTTAGAGTTGATGTGTTTATTCAAGTGTGTAGGAATTAAGTCATAATTCATAAAAAGGATCTTGAGCATGAAAAGAAAAAATGGGGTGCAAGAAAAATCCGGCCAAGTAGCACACGAGGTAGCGCACCTGGAGGCGTGCTCTGCAGGTCAACAAGGGTCAGTTGAAGCTCGACGTTGCTGTGAAAAAGTGATTGCCCCTGCGGCGATAAGGATTAAGGTCCATGGGTTATTCTCTCTGCTCTTTTTACTTTATGCTTGATTATTTTAAATTATTTGGAGACAGTGCTACCGATTAAGTGTGGGGTGGGATAAGTAAACTTCATTGTCATGCATGCTTTAATTGCCAAATCTGTACATAGAGGCCTAGTTTTTGTGATCATGACTTATCTTGCATACTTGGGTTATTTTTAGTAGGTTTTTTTTATTTTTATTTTTTTTAGATTTCACCAATTTTTATTTTCGATACTTTTCCAGTGGGTAGTCCCTTGGGAACCAATTAGAGAGTCTAGATCTCTTTTTAATTAGTTATGGGGAGTCATGACCTGTCCCGTGATGGATGGATGATGACCGTCTTGGGGAAAGTATTCATTTGGAGTACAAAAATATGAAACCATACGAATATTAGGTGCTTCTTAGGTATCAATGAGACTTTGTGAAATTCACTCAAAAATGCATGAAAAGGTAGAAACACTTAGTCTTGTGGAACTTGACTCCTATGTAGAAAAGTGGGCTTAATTATATTATGCATAAGAAATATGGATATGTGTGTTTATGTAACTTGATTGCCATTGTTTAACCATTTTATGCCATTGTGAGCAAGGTATTTTAGTATACTCCATGTTTGCAATTTGATATCTAGAGCTTTCCCAATGTTTGCAAAGCGAAATAAGAATGTTGAATATAGGCGTTTCTTTGCTAGCCTAGTTATATCTAATTTTTACTTACCTTGATATAATTATCCTAATTTAGCCATTTTGAGCCTTAGCCTATTCTTTTGATAGCCATATTACAAGCTTAATCTATTTTTATTCTATTAATCTTTATTTTGATCCAAATGAAACTTCTAGAGCACTTTAAATAAAAAAATTTTGCATAAAGGAGCATAATTGAAGTGAAGGGAAAAAGAGGTGGAAATTAGAAAAAAGAAAGGGTGAAATTTGCTAAACAAGGATGGTGATCTTAGTGACTAAAGAAAAAGAAGAAAAAGCTTGAAAAAATTGATGAATAAAAAGAAAAAAAATGTGCAACTGAGCTCAATGTTGAAAACATCCCTACTAGTCACCTTAAGTTGTAAAGATTGAAAATAAAAAGGTATAAGGAAAAATAAAAAATTAAAGAATGTGTTAAAAATCAAAAGAGTTGTGAAGTATTAAAGTGCTTAGGAGATTAGTCACTATCCTGGCCAAAGTTCCTTACCATCCTTAGCCTACATTACAACCATTGCAAGTCCTATTTGATCATTGATTCAATATTCTATATTAGTGGAGTATTTACACTAAAGGAAAGCCGATGAGTCATCTTTTGCATGCATGTTGAGTTCTTTGGGAGAGTGAGCGGAAATTATTTATGTATGCCCATGTTTATATATATATATATATATATATATATATATATATATTTCTTGAGTAACAGGGGCATCTCTCCAAATAGTAGAAGGGCACAATGGTAAGACTTTGACATATCTTGATTGCTAAACTACACTTATGATTCATGTTGGCCCAAATATATCTTGTTGATTCAGACAAAAGCTAAGTGATTACAAATATTGGCATTTTAATATTGATACTATATGCATGTGAGTAAAATGTTTGAGCTTTATTGGTTTGTTTAATGAACCTAAGTGTAAGTAGACCTATTCGTAGGGTGAATTTTGTGCTTGAATGTGAGAAGGAAAGTCGTATATTGTTCAAGGAATAGAACTAATAGTTTAAATTTTTAGGTGGTGATGAATGGTAGAATTTACGTGTTTCTTGGCCATATTTTTGCACATGCTTTACTATGTTTGAGAATAGGTGTGTGTTTTTATGTGTTTTATGTTACATTTGTGAAAAAGAGCTAACGCACATGAGTAGATACTTTCAGGGCTTAAAGTGATGAATTTGGGCTTGTTTGAAGCTTAAAAGAGCAAAAATTAAAAAACAGGATTGACGGAGAAAATATATAGAAGTTGGCATCGCGAAGGCATAATTGTGCCATGGCCTGCACAACGCACAGGAAGTGCCATTACAACCAAGAGTGTGGTGACGAGTTTACAACCTAGTCGTAACACAAGACAAAGAGAACCCCGAGAGGCTCAAGTCGACCCATGGCATTATCATAGCATAACACTTAACTAATAGAAACAACTACTTGAAATATAATTGAGTTGAAACTAACTGTAAGAGTCAAATTTAAAACTCAGACATAATCTAACAAAACTTTGAAACATAGCCTGAATCTGTTGCCACATGTCTGGAAGCCTCTACTAAACTGATGAGTTGCTGGGATAGGTCCCCGGCTAACTCCTAAAATTACGAAAAACTTAAATATAACTGAAATAAGAAACATAGATCTCGTCCTCGAGTGATAAGGACTCACCACATTAAAGCTGAGATGGAAAATGAGTGTGTCTAACCGCGGGCTAGGTATGGACACCTGAAACTATATCATGAAATGATATAGCACATAAAACGTGCGATCAGTACTTGAAATATGCGAGAGCATGCGGAAAATATAAATAAGCTAAAACATCCAAGTACACAAGAAGGAAATAAACTGCGTACATCGACATATAACTGAATCATAATGCAACAACCCTTTTTGAGTTACATATACACTATCGACATGAAACTTTTATATGGAACTCATATTCTAAAAAAATCATCAAACTCATGCATAAGAGTCATGTACTTAACATATAGTAAGCTAAAGCTGAAATTGATATCGCTGCTTATGCAGCTGTTGTTGCTAATTAGGGCGCATTCTGCTATATCTGATTTAAACTGAAGTCTAAACTATACAAAACTGAGCCAAACTGATAACATGAACTAAGGGAATCATTCTACGCTGAATTCCCTAATTGCCTAAGGGAAATATTCTCGGCTATTGAGAGTCCCCTAGCCCGACTAAAGAACATTCTCCGCTATGGAGAGTCCCAATTTGTACTAAAGGAAACATTCTCATCTATGGAGTCTGACTAAACTAAAGGAAACATTCTCGGCTATGGAAGTCCCAATTGAACTAGGGAATCAATCTCTGCTATGGAGAGTCACGACTATACTAGAACATGAAGAATACTGATCTAACATTATTCATCTGGTCTCAGCTTCTTATAGCTAATCAGAGACATGAGCATTTACTGATTTCCATCATGCCATTTATTTAAATTGATTAAGTAATTCAACTAACAAGCCCAAAAGTACGAAGGATCATTTTCATGTTGTATCATAATAATTCATATCATCATGGTACCAAATCATCATTTAATCCACATTTTACATTCATAGAAATGTCTATAGGTTCAGATCATACTTTACCTCCACAACATTCAAATCCCGAGTTCATAGAATATGACGTATATCTTAGATTCATGTAGGATACATGTAGGATACATAGGTCCAATTCATACTTTAACATGTATACATTGATTCATATATTCTAGATTTACGGAAGAAAGCCCATATATTCAACTCATATACCCTGAATATGTGCAATGAAAACATGGTGAAAGCATACGAATATTTCATAAAACCCCCATTTTGAAATTTACTCTAAATCACGGTGAAATTTTGATTCCATTACCATAGGTTCAACTCATACCCATAGCATTTACATCATAATCACATTGAAAACATGTACATACTTCACATTAGTCAAAGCCCATAAGTTCTAATCGTGTCTCCAACATGTCTATTAAACCATATATTCTAAGTTTAAGGAATTCATACACAATCTTCATATACTTTAGACATGGATGCAAGTTCATAATAAGAGCATGTGAATAATTACAAAATTTCATTTAAAGTTCTAGGCTATTTCATGGTGAAAATTCTAAAATCATCTATTTCTCGTATCAAGCACAAAATTCAATGTGTTGAACGGAATCACTTAGGCATACATAATTGTTTATTCATAATGGGTCTTAGAATTCATAGGAGATATATGAGGTATCCACAAAATCGAACCCTAGATCATGCTTTCTGGAAAATAAAAAGGAGGTTGGATTTAGTATCAAAATTTGGGACCTGAGGATGGGAGAAGATCCTTGTTGAAGTCCCACATACACCTTGAAGAAAACCCCAATTGAACTTGAACCTTGAAGCCTTTAAAGAAAACTCTTGATGAGTCCTTGAGTCTTGAGAGAGAGGAGGAAAAAAATATTTTGAGGGAATAAGGGATTAGGCTAGAAAAACCCTTAAAAATGTCACTTACAATGCTCAAAAGCGATGTAGTTTAGGAGTTAGAAGCATAGGATTTTACAAAAACACCCTGAAAGAAAATGCGAGAGAAAAAATACACCTGCCGAGTCCCACAACTCACTCCACGAGTCATTAGGGTTGGCAAACTCGTGGGGCCATGTCAGTAGGTACACTGGATGATTTTCTCAAAATTCCCTCGAATCAACCGATGGCCCGACTTCACGAGTTGTTAGCTGTCTTAACAACTTGTGACCACCTTTACGTTATCTCCACTTCCTGGAACCCCATCCTTAGTCCCTAGCCTCCACCCGACATGGCCAACATAATGAGTCGTTGCCTGCCCTAACGTTCGTTTGGGTCATCCGTTGCCACTTTGAAGCCGCGATTCTGCTTTTCCTTCCCGCGAAGCGCCTTGACGAGTCTTTACGACACGGTGACTCGTCAGGTCGTTCGTGTCCACTGGACCCTGTACCTCCACAACTGCTCCTCACAGAGGCTTTGACCACGACCCGTTAGGTTACATAACGAGTCATTCTAAGGCAAATTTTCCACTTCCCTATCGATTCCTCATTTAAAGTCAGGGTCCGACCTTAAAAAAATTTTGGGGTGTTATAATATCTCCCCTTTGGAACATTCGTCTCGAATGTTGGATAACTTACTGAAAACTGGGAAATAACTAATATCAAAATGTTAATTATCTACAACTGAAATGATGGAGTATTTGACTCCGAGGCGTCTTACATATCTAAGCGGAACATCTAATTCATTCATGGGCTACAAAGGGCATAAGAAGGACAAGAAAGACATGAAACTAACATGGAACTATATAGAACATTGAGAAGGATTCTTTCCCTCTAACTGGCACTGAGCTGATAAGAACTGAGCCTTTGTTTTCTCAAATGGCTTTCTATTACCGGGTTAGAATTCATGATATGGTCTTTATAAGTAAAGGACTCATTGGCTCTAATCATTCATAACATCTATAAGCGCATTTATGCATTAACCTTATTCTACTAAGCTACTAAAGAAACTTCTAAAGACTGAGTTCGAGCTGATCATACTAGAAGACATGAGTTGACACACATAACTGATTCATAACATGAAGATGAGCCTAAAGGATGCATAGAGTAAGACTGGCATAGCTGCAGACCAGTTGTTAGAAATTACGGAAATGCACGAGGAGGGGATGGGTATAACTTAGCTTCAACTGAAATAAAGAGGTTATCTGAACCTGAAGAGATTGGCATACTGCAACTGTGTGGGGTTGAAACTCCCCACTATCATACTCAAGACTCGGCTTGTCTCACATACTTTCCATCTCCCCTTAGCTTAAAGCCATCACTCTAAAACAGCGATCCTTCTCAAGGTCAGTTAAATCACTAACTCTTGTTTCTCTTTCCTCCCAGTTAATTTCTGAGCATATACTCAACACAATTACATGCACATCGACAATCTCTTCCCAACAGCATTATAGAGCTTCTTATTAAATACCGGGGGTTGCAGGGCTAGCAACATGGGAAGAGTAACACAAAATTCACAACATACCTGTGACTACTACTGGTGACTTACCCTTATTCTGGTGTGCTGCTACGGCATAGGAATGGTTTTGACATTGTCTGCCACCCACGCTAGATGATGCCCTGCTGAAATGGATAGGTTATCGGAGCTCTGAAAGGTGGTGGCTCTCTGCCCTCGACTTGGCGTTGTGCAATCCCGATATGGCGGCCCAACTTACCACACAAAAAACAAGCATTCGAGCCATCCATGCATTCTCCCAAATGGTACTTCCATAGTTGGTACACAACGGATACGTAATCTCACTTAACACAGGTTTGTATGGAGCAATGACCACCGAAAGTTCTAGGGCTGACGATGATTTATCTTTAGGAGTGTAGGCAGTGTCCACCTCGTCCTCTATAGGGAAAACTCTAAATCTCCTACCTAGCCTCTTGTACTCTTTCTCTTTTTCTTTCACCTGCTCCACCTCTATTTGTTGAGCGAATATCATCAAACGTGGAAAGTCTATATCCTTGTGCAACATAGCGGTCATGCATTCTTTTACCAAGTCGACACTACATTCACAAGCCTGCTCACTCAGGTCCTCTAGTAGGCTACCATCTCAGTGCAAACTTGGACAACCGGGTAAACTCCAATGCGTACTCCTAAGATAGTCATGTCGTTTTGTCTCAGAAGTTGATGAACTGCCGCCTTTTTCTCCCTCAACTCCTTAGGGGAAAAGGATTTGTCTAGAATTTATGATCTATACTCATCCCAACTTATGGTGTTATACCCAAAAAATCCAAAGATCAGACACGGGAGTTGAAACAGAGAAAAGTTTAAGGTGGCACCGGGCATAGGACGGGTGTTAGGTGACCGTCGGTCACTGACTGAGTCGTGAAATGACTCGTGGTGAGATCCCAGTGAAGAGTTGGGAATTTAGGAAGTTTCTTCCCCACGAAGAGCATGACCATGGTAGTGGTCAAGTCCCACGACTCGTTAGGTCAGTCGTGGGGACTAGTGGTTAGCGAGGAGTGATAAGGCATTGTACATCACAGATGGTGATCATGAGTCATGGTCATCGAGGGTAAGCAGTCTTTAAGTCATGCAGCAGTGAGCCTAGGAGACCTGAAAAGCGGTGTACCCAATGGGCGACTCCACGAGGTCTTGGCCCATGACGAGTCAGTAGGTCCCTCGTTTGAGGCCATCAATGATTATTTTACTGCGAATTTAGTAAGGAGCTAGTTAAGTAATTCCTAAGTTCCTAGAACCTAAACTACGTCGTTTTGAGTTATCAATAGTGACTTTTAAAGGGTTAAGTTCATTTTAGGCCATTTTCATATTCATGCATGCAAGAGTGATAGACTAAAGAGGTGATCAAGGCAATACTTCAAGGTTTTCTTCAATTCCTTCCGGGGCATTCAAGGAAATGTAAAAATCAGCCATTTATAAGTATGTAAGGTTATGAATGGGCGTTTCCTCTCACACCCATGCCCAATCTCTCCCAATTCATGAAGTTTTGTTTAAAAATCTTATGGGGTTTTATCTTAAATCTTGTGAAATTCTAATAATATATCAATGAGTTATTATTTTATTTCGTGATTTACATCATATTTTATGAATTGTGATCAGATTCTACAACTATTTTGATTATAAATTTATTGATTTCGATTTCTACTAAATTATACCTAGTTATGCATGTTCTATGATGAATCGGTTATGATCTTTTACCTTAATTGTTAGTATTCATAAACCCACATGATTTATGAGGTTATAATATGGATTTATTAATTTAAATTTATAAATTTATGATTTACAAAGTCTATACATGATCTACAAGTATTTATGAATCCATAGTTTTACTAATTATATTTTTGACCGACTCACGTGCCTTACCTTCATGGCTAGTTCACGTATTTACAAGCACGTTTGTGATTATCATGATTTAACTATCTCGTGAATGTCATGCATGTTATACTACATTGTATACATTTTGGGAGTAGTATTTATCACCGAGTAGGTTCGAGGCCCAGGTTTTGCCCCGGAATCTCAGAACTATGTGCCACCGTAGGACATGATTGGACCTCCCTTGTGGCTGTTCCCTTTTACCCAAATGGGCCCTTTCATGTTGCAGTATCATGCACTTCATGGTTCTACCCTTGTCAAGGTACGAGCACCCTCCGACTAGGGATTTACAGGTCGAGCTCCATGTGTTCATATGAGGGATGTCGATTATAAGAACCTCCCACTATTACTCATGATTTATGCATGTTCATGATTATGCACATTGGCTCGATTCATGTTCAATAAATCTTTTCTCTCAAGATTATGATTACGGCTATTACGAATGTTTTAGAAAATCTTGAGCCTTATGTTATCGTATGCTACTTATGTTATGAGCATGTTGGCCCACTCTTATGATCATTTATGAGCTTTTATGTATTTAAATATCTGTTTACTTTCCTTGCATACTTGATACATTCCACGTACTAGCTGCATACTCTACTTGTATCTTCGTCTTATGATACAGGACCTGGCTCTCAAGCTTAGCCCTGTCAGTAGTCCATTTTAGATTTTAGCATCTAACCTTTGGTGAGTCCCTCATTCTCCGATGACCATATGTTTCGAATATTGATGTCCCTTTTTGCTTTCGAGTTTTCTGGGTTAGTTAGGATGTTTTCCCATCAACCCATTTACATATCTGATAGAGGCTTTCGAACTAATTGTAGTACTCAGCTGCTATGTATTTTGTACATTTCTCTTATCATGCTATGTTATGTTATGCTTATGTTTCCTCTGTCGCCATGTTAAGTATTCCGCTAAATGATATGAAGTTAGATGAATGTTCATGCCATGGGTGGACTTGGAGTCTCTCGAGGCTCCTTGTCCCATGTTACGATCTGGGTCTACGGTCGGGTCGTGATAAACAGTATCAGACAATAAGTTTGGTATCCTAGAGTGTTTGAAAGCCGTGATTAAGTAGATTCTTTTCATGGGTGTGAAGTCGCACACTTGTAGCCAGAAGAATGAAGACATTAGGAAATTTTCCTTTTTTCATGATCTATGTCATGCAAGTAGGAAAAGTCTCCCTATCCGTCTAATTCGTGCTATTCACAGTTGAAGAATCATGGCTCTGAAAGATGAATGGAAGGAGGAATGCCAACTAAGGCGGCCACAAGGATGGAAATGGGAATGGGCAGTAGGCCCCACCAGTTCAAGAGCACCAGGCACCGGAGCTAGTTGGCAGGTTTGTTGAGGCTTCTATTCTGATGCTCGCGCAGGCCTTGACCGCTCAGGTCAATCAGCGAGCGATTGTGCATGTTCCGTAAAATGGCAATGTAGTGGCTAGAAGTCGGGATTTGTTGAGGATGAACTCGCCGGAGTTCCTTTGGTCAAAAATGAGGACCCACATGAATTCATCGATTAGATTCTGAAAATCACCCAGGTCATGGGGTAACGATGAAGAGTGCATTGATTTGGCCTCTTATCAACTAAAAGGAGTGGCGCATATCTAGTTTAAGAAATGGAGAGACGCCAGGGCGAGTGGGACCCCCAGGCCCTATAGGTTTGAAGAGTTTCATGCAGCCTTTCTAAATCAGTTCTTCCCTCGTGAGATGAGGCTGAAGGCAACTGAGTTTGTAAATCTGAATTAGGGTGATATGTCGGTTCAAGAGTCGCTCTGGGGTTGCAACATCCAAGTATGCACCGAGTTAATGGCGAGATCGGGCTCGAGTGGCCAGGTTGTGCATCGAGTGGCGGACTACCTCGATAAGGACTGTAGGATCGCCATGCTGCATCAGGATATAGATTTTCCCACGCATAGTGTTGCATGCCCAGCAAATGGAGTTAGTGTATCGGAGCAGAGAGGCCAAGGCCGGGGCAGACAAGTAGCAAGTTTCTCAACCTAGATCGGGAGATGGACAGCATCAGTAGTCTCATCACAGGTCTTTTGCTCCATCACCATCATCCAGCTAGTACGCCATCCAGATTCCGAAGGGATCAGAGGAGAAAGGCTTCAGATTCGAGAGGCCAAGGTAGCATGTAGATAGAGCACACTTTCCCAGCAGTCAAGAAGGTGCCTGGATGGCTCAGGCGGCTTATTTCGAAGGTGTGGCAGAGCCCGGGCACAGACTCAGGGATTGTCCTTCGGCCAAATCAGAGACATGGAGCCCCTATGCCAGCCACTAGTTCATCCGCTCCAGCAGCATATCCCTCCCAACAGGGTGCATCGACTAGTTTAGTTGGTGGTCAGTGCTAGAAAAGGTTCTATACCCTTGCGACCCGTCAGGAGCAGGAGACTTCACCGGATGTGGTTACTTGTATGTTACGAGTGTTTCACATTGATACTTATGCTTTGTTAAATCCTAGGTGCTGCTTGTATTTTGTAACACCTTATATTGATAGTAGCTTTGGAGTTAGTCCACGAAACTCTATCGGAATAATTTTTCGTTTCTACTCTGTTGGTGACTCGGATACTGTAGCTAGACAGGTGTATAGAGATGCCCCGATCACTATATTGCATAAATTCACCTCTGCATACTTTTAGGAGTTAGCCATGACTGACTTTGATATTATTCTGCGCATGGATTGGTTGTATGCGTGTTATGCTTCTTTTAATTGTGGAACCCGTGCGGTAGAGTTCCCTTTTCTGGGTGAGTCAGTCTTGAGTGGAAGGGTAGTCGGTTATGCCTGTAGGTCATTTTACTTCCCATCTTAAGGCCAGGAATATGATTTCTAAGGGTTGTGTGTAGCATCTAGTTAGGGTTAAGGATGTTGAGTCCGGACCCGACTATCTAGTTAGTTCTGGTAGTACGTGAGTATCCAGAAGCGTTCCTAGATGATTTATCTACAATTGTTCCTCCTGAGAGGAAAATTGATTTTGGAATTGACCTTCTTCCGAAATGCAGCCTATATCAATTCCTCCTTACGAGAATGGAGCCCGCCGAGCTAAAGGAGTTGAAAGAACAGAAATGAAGGACTTGTTAGTTAAGGGTTTCATTAGACCAACAAAGTCTCTATAGGGTGCACCGGTTATTCGTCCGAAAGAAAAATGGTTCTCTTCGCATGTATTGATTATTGACAATTGAACAAAGTCACTATCAAGAACGGTATCCTTTACCAAGGATTGATGATCTATTGACCAGCTTCAGGGTGCCAGTGTTTCTCAAAGATAGAACTCGGAGTTCGGGTATCACCAGCTAAGGTTCGGGAGAGTGACATCCCGAAGACCTTCAAGGACGCGGTATGGTCATTATGAGTTTGTAGTTATGTATTTTGGACTAACGAATTCTCCTACAGCTTTTATGGACTTGATGAACAGGGTGTTCAAGCCATATTTGGATATGTTCATGATTGTGTTTATTGATGACATCTTGTATACTCTAGGAGCAAGGAGGAAAAATGCCTCATTTGAGAACAGTGTTTCAGACTCTAAAGGATCGCCAACTATATGCCAAATTCAGCAAGTGCAAGTTTTGGTTGAACTCTGTAGCATTTTGGGCCATATAGTATCGGTGAGCATAAAAGGTGGATTCTCATAAAATAGAGGTAGTGAAGACTTGGCTAATTCAGTGAATCCTTCAGATATTTGGGTTTCTTGGGTTTAGCTGGCTACTATCAGATATTTGTTGAGGAGTTTCTCATCTGTGCAGCACCTTTGATCAAATTGACTCGGAAAGAGGTGAAATTCCAATGGTCGGAGGCTTGTGAAGAGCTTCAAGAGTTGAAGACCGGACTTACTTCAGCAGGGTGTTAACCCTACTGGAGGTACCGATGGGTTTGTGGTGTATTGTGCTGCTTCAAGGATCAGACTTAGGTGTGTATTGAGTATAGCATGGGGAGGTTATAACATATGCTTCTAGATAGCTAAAGGTTCATGGGGAAAGAATTACCCGACCCCTTATCTCGAATGGCCACAGTGGTATTCGCCTTGAAGATATGGAGACATTACTTGTACGGGGTCTACGTGGATGTGTTTACGGACCATAATAGATTACAATATGTGTTTACCCAGAAGGACCTCAATCTTCGGCAAATTAGGTGGTTGGAGCTACTCAGGACTATGATATAGGTGTCCTTTACCATCCAGGTAAGGCTAATGTAGTAGCGGATGCACTTACCAGACTCTCCATGGAGAGTGTGTCCCATGTGGATGAGGGGAAGAAGGAGCTGGTGAATGATGTACATCGACTTGCAAGGTTGGGAGTTAAGTTGATTATTTCGGCCGATGGCGGTATTGTGCGGAAACTGCGGATCAAAATCGTCATGGTGACTGATGTGAAAGCTACAGAAGATGAGGACCCGATTTTGGTAATGTTAAAAGAAGCCGTTCAAAATCAGAAGGTGGAGGAGTCTTCTCAAGGGGAGATGGTGTGCCCGGTACCGGGGTCGCCTGTGTTCGGGTGTTGATGATTTGAGAGTCGAGATGTTGCATGAGGCTCATGAATCAGGTATTCTATCCATCAAGTGCCTGCAAGATGTACCGTGACTTCCGAGAAATCTATTGGTGCGGAGCGACATGAAGAAGGATATCGCAGAATTCGTGGCTAAGTGTCTGAACTGTTAACAAGTAAAGGTTAAGCATCGAGACCGTAAGGTGTGCTTAAGCATATCGGCATTCCTACTTGGAAGTGGAAAGAAATTAATATGATTTCATTACAGGTTTACTCGTACTCGCCGATAATACGACTCCATTTGAGTTTGTAGTGGACAGATTAACCAAGGTTGCTCATTTCCACCAGTGTAAACCATGAATTCGGCAGAGAGGATTACGCCAAACTATATACCCGGGAGCTAGTACGGTGCATGGGTGCCCTTATCCATCATCTCAAACTGAGGTACTCAATTTACCTATTAGTTTTGGAAGTCGTTCAAAAAGGACTGGGTACTCGAGTTAAGCTCGGCCACTGACATTTCACCCGCAAATGGATGGTCAAGTGGGCCAGATAATCGGTGTCGAGGACATGTTGAGGGCATGGGTGATTGACTTCAAAGGTGGTTGGGATGATCACTTGCCCCTTATCGAGTTTGCCTACAATAACTGGTATCATTCTAGTATTCAAATAGCGCCGTTCGAGGCTCTCTATGGGCGGAGATGTAGATTGCCTATTGGATGGTTTGAGGTTTGTGAGGCAATAATGATAGGTCCATATTTGGTTCATGAGGCTATGAATAAGGTTCAATTGATAAGGGACAGGCTGAAAACCACTCAGAGTTGCCAAAAGGCTTATACCGATGTGAGAAGGATAGAATTAGAGTTTGAGGTGGATGATTGGGTGTTTGCTGAAGGTATCTCCCATGAAGGGAGTGATGCGCTTTGGAAAGAAATGAAAACTTAGTCCCTGCTATGTTGGTCCCTACTGGATTGTGAGAAGAGTTGGCAAGGTGGCGTATGAATTGGAGTTTCCCTCAAAGTTATCTTTTGTACATCTTGTGTTTCACGTATCGCTCTTGAAGAAGTGTTTGGGTGATCGGCTCATGATTGTCACGGTGAGACTGTGTTAGTGTAAAAGACAACCTTAGTTATGAGGAGGTTCCGGTGGAAATATTGGATCATCAATTTCAGAGGCTAAGGAACAAAGGCAGCTTCTGTTAAAGTGTTATGGAGAATCAGCATGTTGAAGCTACATGGGAAGCCGAAGCGGATATGATGGCTAGATAGCATTAATTTTCATCGGCTCGATTCCAGCTTGAGGTATCAGTTTTGGACTAAACTCTATTTAGTTTTTTATGTTCAGTTCATGTGCCCAAGTTTATTTTAGGTATGTGGGTGTATGTATGGTTCGTGAATTCAATTCGGCTATAGTTTGAATCGAGAGGTAGTCATTCCGTCGGTTTGGTTTAAATGATCGGTATTTGAATGTGATAATTGCATTTCTCTGGCACCATGTGTTTTCCAACATTCAAGGATGAATGTTCCCAAGGGGGAGATATTGTTATACCCCAAAAACTCAAAGATCAAACCGGGGAGTTGAAACGGAGAAAAGTTTAAAGCGCGCCAAGCGAGCGGGTCACGAGGTGACCCATTGATGCAACCCACGAGAGTCGTGACATGACTCATGGTGAGCAAGGTGAAGAGTTAGAATTTGGGAGATTGCCTCCCCACGAGCATGACCACGAGTCCTGGTCAGGCCCCAGGACTCGTTAGGTCAATCATGGGGAGTAGTGGTTGAGGAAGTGAAGGAAAAGGCGGTGTACATCACGGATAGTGACCACTAATCGTGGTGCTGATATGAGTCATTAAGTCATCCGTTACAGGCACGAGAGACCTGACAAGCAGTGTACCCGACGGACGACTCCACAAGTTGTGGCCCTTGATGACGAGTCGGTAGGTCCCTCGTGGGACCATCTAGCAGTTATTTTATGCAGATTTAGTAAGGGCTAGTTTCGTAATTCCTAATTTTTAGGACTAAACTCGTCGTTTGAGTTATCAATAGTGACTTTTAAAGGGTTAAGTTCATTTTAGGCCATTTTCATATTCATGCATGCAAGAGTGATAGACTAAAGAGGTGATCAAGGCAATACTTCAAGGTTTTGTTCAATTCCTCTAGGGCATTCAAGGAAATGTATAAAAATCACCATTTATAGGTATGTAAGGTTATGAATAGGTGTTTCCATTCCACACCCATGCCCAATCTCTCCCAATTCATGAGTTTTGTTTAAAAATCTTAGCAGGTTTTATCATAAATCTTGCGAAATTCTAATGATATATCAATGGGTTATTATTTTATTTCGTGATTTACATCATATTTTATGAATTGTGATCAGATTCTACAATTATTTTGATTATAAATTTATTAATTTTGATTTCTACTAAATTATGCCTAATTAGGCATGTTCTATGATGAACCGAGTTATGATCTTTACCTTAATTGTTGATATTCATAAACCCATCATGATTTATGAGTTATAATATGGATTTATTCAATTTCCCATTATAAATTTATGATTTACAAAGTCTATACATGATCTACAGGTATGCATGGATCCGCATAGTTTTACTAATTATGTTTTTGGCCGACTCAAGGGTCTTACCCTCATGGCTAGTTCACGTATTTACAAGCACGTTTATAATTATCATAATTTAACTAGCCCGTGAATTTCAAGCATATAATACTATGAGCATATATACATTTTGGGAGTAGTATTTAGCTTGCAGTGGGATTAGGGCCCAGGTTTTCCCGAATCTCGGAACTCGTGCCTTTGTAGGACATGATGGGACCACCCTTGCGATTTTTCCCTTTTGACCAAATGGTCCCTTTCATGTGTGGTATCACGCCCTTCATGGTTATACCCTTGGAAAGTACAGACACCCTCCCGACTAGGGATTTGCAGGTCGGGCTCCATGTGTGCTCATGGGTATGTCGGTTATAAGATTTTCTCATGATTTATGCATATTCATGATTATGCACATTGGCTCGATTACATGTTCAATAAATCTTTTTCTCTTAAGGATTATGATTACGACTGAATTACGAATGTTTGAAAACCTTAAGCCTTATGTTATCGTATGTTACTTACGTTTAGCAGAGCATGTTGACCCACTCTTATGATCATATATGAGATTTTATGTATTTTAAATGTCCTTCTTACTTACCTTGCATGCTAAATTTACACATTCCACATACTAACCATACTTCTATGTTGTATCGTTATATGATACAGGATCCGACTTTCAGGCTCAGCCCCGTTAGTAGTCCATTTCAAATTTTAGCATCCAACCTTTTGGTGAGTCACTCATTCTTCGAGGACCATATTTTTCATATATTGATGTGTCCCTTTTTGCTCTCGGTTTGCTGGGATAGTTGGGAATGTTGTCCCATCAACCCATCTGTTGTGAGGCTTTTAGACTAATTTTAGTACTCAACTGCTATGTAGTTTGTGTGTTCCGCTAATCATGATATGTTATGTTATGCTTATGTTTCCACTATATCTTCATGTTAAATGATATGATGTTAGATGAATGTTCATGCCATCGGTCGACTTGGAGTCTCTTGGGGCTCCTTGTCCCGTGTTACGATCCGGGTCTATAGTCGGGTCGTGAGATACGAGTGCTGCTCCAACTACCCGACTGTCTCTCCATTGGCAAAACCATATATAAGCGACTCCTTTCGAATTCTGGTAGGAGGCTAAGTACGCGCTCTCCAGTCCCCATCACCCCATGATTTGGGTGATCTTCTGGATCTCCTCCAGAACTCATATTGGTCATAATCACCTTTGACCCTAAGAATTCGGGTGGATTCATTATGAGGAAGTCTCTTACTCTTGATGAGCCCGCAAGTGTACAGGTCATGCAAGTAATAAAGTGGCTCTTTTTGAAGAACCGGATTGTCGAACCCACAGGAATAGGAATACGGGGTGAAAACTTCCAAACGTTAATTTACTATAACTATACGGTGAAGACAACGAGTAACGAAAAATAGTTGGTTTTGAGAATATAATTTTATACACACTAAGATAATTATACTATTGAATCTAAACAATGGTTAGGCATGCTGAGGTTGAGAACATGCTTGAAGACACGAACTATTAATTTACGTGGTTTATCTTTTCCTCCGGTTGCTAGTCGCAACTACTGCCTATGGACTAAAATACCGTATTTAACCCAACTTAAGAATCATGAACCTTCCACCTACATTTTCGTGATAAGAAGGAATTCAAGTCTAAGCAATACCGAAACCAGTTCCACACACTGACTAATACGACTTTCAGGTATATTTCTATCCCGAAGGTAAACAATTCCCAATTTTCCCAAACAAAGAACAGATCATATCCTATTAATTCCACAACTTTCCAATTTCTTGCCCTCTCGGGTGAAACCGGACTTTTTGGATTTACATTAACATTGGCCAGACATTAATATAGTAGGAACAAGAATTAAATAGAACAACCATGGAAGAAAAGAAAATAAACCAGCAATTCAGCAATAATTACATTTGCAACACAAAGTTCATAACCTCAGCAAGAAGGAGAATTAGCCACTCATTTGTGGATTAATCATCCTAAAACAAGTGTTAATCATACAAGCAATTGAAAAGAAGAAGAAAGAGATAGAGAAGAACCTTAGAATTTTCGTCCTCAATGTTGCCTGTAACCCACGTTCTTGCTCCACCAAGTCAGAATTATTGAAAATGTCCTAAGTGTTCTATTTATCTAGGGATAAATTTTCCCGGAATAACGAGGAAACTAGCGTGTCAGGAGTGCATCGCGGAGCACTGCCTCGTGACACGGTGCAAACGCAAGCCACTACAGATTTGTCCGCGGAGTAATTGCTACCAACGTGGCACGGCGTGCATCGCGGAGCACAGCCAACGTGCCACGGTGCAACCAGCGGACCCTCTGCAGAAATGCACCATCGAATAATTCACTTCCAACGTGGCACGGCCTGATCGCGGACCTTCACTGGAATTTACTTGGAATTTCCATTCCAGGCAGAACGCCTCCGCGATGGCAGCGTGCCACGGCTCCATCATGGAGCCATGTCATCTTCGCTTCACCATCCCTGCTTCCTTACTCAATCCCAGGTTCCTTCTTGATTCTCCCAACATGTCATTTTTCATCAACAAAAGCATGTTTTTCCTACAAAACAACGCTAATCATGTTGGTTTGTATAAATTCACACTTCCATACAATTTACATGAGAATGTACACAATTTATTAGACAAACAAGACAAAAGTTATACATTTGAGTATCGAGTTGGCATATGTCTTACCTTATGCTATTACATAAAATCTTGTTCGTCCTCGGAACAATATTCATACAACTCATGCAATTGATATCCCTTCATGGCTATTTAGGCTCGACAGTCCAAACTACAGTCATACCGATTATGTTCAAAGCAAATCATCAAGAAGGACATGCATAGCATCATTATTACCACGACACTTAATAAATCAAGACTTTTTAGCACAAGAATCGACTCTCGATATCGGCAAACTCATGCATATTAGCTGACCAAGATATCCAACACGAATGTATTCTATCATCGAAACATGCCTCCCGACCACTAGGAGAGATTCCCTGTTTTAATCACATGAACTAAGAAATCCATGTCCAGGGTATATATGTACACACCCCATTTCACTCCCACTCTCCCAAACGAATTCACATGCATTGCGTCATGACCCATAGGCTTGCCTCTAGTGTCTTACTCCACTAATATATGGATGCGTGATGTAAGATCACATAGGACTTAACGGGTTATGTAATGTAAGCTACGGAACTGGTATATCTTGGGCTAACCCATAATAGTAACCAGCTTCCTTAAGCGCTTTTTCACACATCCCATCAACCTTCCAGAATTATTTTCTTCCTTCCTCCTCCTCTTGAAGTTTATTTTTATATTTATCGCCCCTTTCTTTAACACACCCGGACTACTTGAAGGGAAAGAATTGAGTTAAACAACTTTCTTTCCCTCAATTCATTATTTCACCATGACTCTTACTTTTCCTTTCTTTCTTTCATCACTTTTCTTTTCTTTTTATCCGCACTCTTTGACTGTGGGGAAAATTTTACTTTTTCTCAGCGCTTACGAGTTTCGACTTTGGCCTAAGGACCGTGAAAAGAAGGGGCTCACTTAGTTCGCACCCTTTTTGACAAAGGAAAATCAGAAAAAAATTTATCAAGGTTAAAGGCTCAGGTGACTAGGGTTTTAATCTTCAAGGTGTGTATGAAAGAAAAACAAGACAATTTTTATTGACAAGAAATGCCTACATCATTTCCTACACTACACTTCCTTCATTCCGTTTCGTACACAGCCAGGCAAGTTCTAGACAATCAACAATAGCATGGAATAAGCCCAATTCCTCATATACCTCAATGCACATGCTCGATTCAGGATGACTTCACGGAATCTTTAATCAGCTAGTCTAAGAATTCAAGTGTAAGCCTCAATCACACCGAATCAAATTCTCTGACTGCGTGTCTTACATAATATGCGAAATTTGCATGTTTCTACGAATCATCTTTGCTATATAATTATTATAGCACAGCACGCAAGCAAGGATGTCAGAGCCATTGAATAGCAACATGCACGGGATTACAACCCAGCAATCCAACTAAACAAACAACAAACAAAGAAAAAAAATTAAATAAAAACAAAATAAAAAACTGACTACTCCTATCGACTACCTTTCCCCAAGACCCAGTCGTCATCCATCCATCATAGAGAAGGGTCACTATTTACGACTTCGGTTTCAATGGGACTCTTCTCGGCAAGAACGAAAACAAACTCCGAGAAACCCCAAAGAAAAATAATTGCTACAATTTTTTTTTTTTTTTTTTTTATAAAAGTTGTCTGATGATTTCGACAAGACTATTTACATACTGGCTAACAACATTCCACAGCACACAACAACAATTTCACAATAATATTTACAACACGAACATACACCTAAGCGAGTCAAGTTAAAACAAACACGACAAAAAGCAAAAGGAACATACAATGATATCCACGAAAAGCCAAATTCAGCACCTAACTACTCCCACCCCACGCTTAGAATCGACACTGTCCCCAGTGTTCATACAGTTACAAACAAAAAGGTGAGTTGGCATGAAACTCCCTGATCAGTCAAGTATTTACTTCCTCATGGTGCTGCCGCCTCGTCCCCATATCGGAGTCTCCACCGTCATCCTCCTCAGCCCAACATCGGAATCCTCGCGCCGTGTCTCCTCGTCCATGGGGCGTCATCATCTGTAGGCTCCACAAAGCTGGGCCCACCCGACATAGTGCCCACCGCGTTCTCGCCTAATGGGTAATCTAAGTCGAGCTGCAGCCCTCGTCCTCCCGTCAGCCCAGGTCTCCCGCCTATCACGAAGAGTGGAGCATCTGCATCCCGAACATGCGGGACATATACTGATCGTCGAGCATGTCGCTCGGCCAATGTAGACAGGCCCATGGTGGTGTCAGGTGCCTTTGTTTTGTGACATCAATGGCACACCGCTCCATGTCTAGCAGGATGTCTAGGGCCTCCTCCTCGACCTCAAGGCCTCTCGGGAACGTCATCGGCCGCGAATCCGTGCACAGTGCCCTGATGCAGTCGGGCCCTCTTCATGGCGGAAATGATCACGCTGGCAGTGATCTCAGCCCTGTCATAAGGGCTACCAAGCATACACGATCCGGTCACATCTGTCGCCCATGCACCCCGAATCAAACAAGAGCAAACGATCTTAAGCCATATTCCGGCTATGTTCATCTGTGCATAGGGCAGCGTCTGGTGGTAGCCCCTCTCCTTATGCCTGCTCCAACGCGCCGTAGACCCGGGCTCCACATAATGTGCGTCTGATATCCGCATAAGGTGGAGTGATGTTCGGTTTGTCGGAATTACATGAGGCGTAGTATTTTGCGCCCCTATGATGGCATTGAGGTGGTGAGGCTCCAATGTGAGGATTTGGCCCCTTATTTTTGATGGTGTCTTCTCAATGTCGGGTTCCAATTGGCGCAGAATTCCCGGACTAAGTGCAGGTTGCACTCTTTAAGGCTCGTTAAAAATGAAGCGTGGCCCGGCATCAATCACCGTGCACCATCCAGAACTCTTGTGCCAAGAGGTTCGTGCAATATGTTCCTCGGGGAAGTATTTGTTCTCCTTGTGTGGTGTACCACTTCTTCCCCTCTTCTGTCACCCATCTTGTTGTTCCTGTTGGCGGTGCTGGCGTGGAACTGCAGTGCTGCTGGGACTCTTGCTCCCAGGTCTTAATCCTCTTTTCTCCCGGCGCGATGTTGATGCGCCCTTTCCTTTGTCCTGCCTGCTCGACATGGTTTCTGTCGAAAACGACAGTACCCATGTTAGTCAATTTCAATTGAGCTTTTGACTAGGTTGGGTTTTGGCTCGGCCGCCCACATGATTTCTGGCTCACATTATGCAAAACGGCAGAAACATATTTATTCTATATTTACAAAAAGATACAAAATCTAGAACAACTAAACACAAGAAACAAAAAACAAACAAAAATACGCCTCATGCCTTCTTAAAATTCAGCTGACATAACCTCTGTGCACTACTCAGACTTCGTACAGCTAATTCCAACATACTATCGATACTCATTTCATTACATGGCATTCAGCTAAAAGAACAGAGAAAAATAAAAATACTCCACAACTCAAACTAAGCAATTCCCTAGATTTTCATGTAATTCGATGAGTTTCTTGGGAATTTCACCCAATTTGCACCTCCCGAGAAGTGCATCGTTTCTTAAGTATACACAATAAGCATACACAATACAATTCACCCAACATGCACAACCTACAATTTTTCAACAATTCCTCTTCTCAATTCAACTTTTCAACTTCACAATCCATCCCTATACAATTTAGCACAAAATTCATTTAAGCAGCGCAATTAACGAGTTCATATGATCACAACGATACTACAGACAACAGCTAATCAACAACCCAAATGTATTTAAGCTCAATTTATTGATATGGGTATGGATTTCTTCCTAAACATGCTAAAATTGAAATTTTAGCTAAAAATTGAAATTAGGTTCAAGAACGTACCTTTGATTCAGGTAAGACGAAGAAAAGTTGATAAATTTGACTCCTTAACCGTGACACGTTGAGGGGAGGGGATTTTTGGGGATTTTTGGGGTTTTTGTTGCGGAGGGTGTGAGGAAATGGGAAAAATGGGGTGATTTGGGGTTTGAAAGTGGGATTTTGCGCGGGTCGCCGGTGTGACCCGACGGGATTAACACGTCAACGTGTCACGGAGGTAACGCGGAGCATGCCCTCCGTGACACCAGAGCCATCGCGCAGGCATTCTGGAGATTTTAAAAAATTCCAGATTTGCCTTCAACGTGTCACGGAGGAAACGCGGAGGCCCTCCTGTGACACGGAGCCATCGCGCGAGCTCAACTGTTTTGTCACTTTTAAAAATAAATTTTCTCTACCTCATTTTCCTTTTGCATTCCTTTGCATTTTTTCCTCCGTTCAACCTGTACAACATGTATCACATGAAATCGGTTAGAATTTCCAAGTTGGAAAACAACAATATTTCCTATTTTTCTATTTACACTCCTATTCTACAAAAATATAAAGTATAAAATTATGATTTAAAAAAACTCAATTTTTTCTTTTTTCTTTTTCACGGTATGTACAGTTTACAATTACATTTCTCGGGTTGCCTCCCATGAAGCGCACAGTTTTACCGTCTCGGCTCGACGTCATTTGAGCTCATTACGCCCCTAGGGTGACGGACGTTTGATCAACACGTCCCCACCCCAACAAAGCTTACCTCTATCAGGGCTCTCCCTTCAGTTCTCGTTGTTCACAGCCTTGAACACCACTCAGTTATTCACGCACATTGATCATGAGAGTTCTTAAATACGTTTAGGGAATTTGGGGGCCTTGCACATCGAACACCTCCACCTTGTAGGTATTGCCGCATCGTTAGCTGCCCTGCAGCTACAACTATAAGAACTTTCCCAGTTGCCAGAAAGGTCGTCCCAAAATAAATGGGCTTCGAGTCTGGCTCAAAGTCTAACACAATAAATCCACCAGGAAGATTAGGGAGCCGACTTGCACTATGTCCTCCACAATGCCGTCTGTCCTTGCCAAGGCGGTCTGCAGGCGCAAAACCACTGTTGTAGGTCTAGGGCTTCCTAGACCTAACTTCTTAAATACCGAAGTTGGCATCAAGTTAATGCTCGCTCCCAAATCACATAAACCGCGAGCTCGGATGCTTTTGCCCGATTGTGGCCCAGATTGTAGAAGCTCCGGAGATCTTTGAGCTTCGTAGGCAGCCGGTTTTGTATCCAGGAAGTGCATTCCTCAGTAAGGGCTACCGTGGCATATTGGTCAGCTGCTTTTGTTGGCCACGATGTGTAACCTTATTTGGCATATTTAGGCACTCCCTGCAAAGCATCAACAAGAGGTAAGTTAATGTGTACCTGTTTGAGCACCTCCATGAACTTTTGAAGCACGCCTCCTCATGTGCTTCCATAATCGTTCGGAACGGGGTGGAGGTCTAACTGGTTCAGCTTCCTTGTGTTTCCCCCTCTCATCATACTGCTCCCTCTCCGCTTCTGCAACTTCCGACTGTTGAGAGGTGGTCTTTCGGTTCCACCTCCTTCAACTTCTAAGCCACTCCTCGTAGTCCTTTGCATTGACACAGGATTGAGTTAGGTGTCCTTTAGGAGTCCTCCTCCTAGGCCTGGTGTTGGGCTCCAGCAAATTGCCCAAATTGATACTCCGAGTGCCTTGGTAGCCAACTGAATATTTTAACTGTCATTTGCCAATTTGTATAATTGACCCACCGCAATTGAGCTTGGCTAGTATCCAAATTTCCTTGAACATCTCCCTCCTTATTTAAGGTGATGGTGGTGGAGGAGGGAACATTGTTATTTCTGTATTGAAGCGATAGTTCGCGGCCTCCATGGACATGTATCCCCCTGTCGAACTCTGCCTTGATGGTTGTTGCTACCCCAAGAGAAATTCAGGTGATTCCTCCAGTTGGGATTGTAGCTATTCCCATCTTCTTGACGATTGCTCCTTTGTGCATTCTGACAAGAGAGTTCACCGAGTCTGGTTTGCTCCACAACACTCAGCTGAGTGTTCATTGCTCCCGCACACTTCACACCAAATCTGCTGCACTGAATTAACTGGGGCTTGAGACTGGCTCAAGTTCATATTGCCAGTGGGTGTTCAGCGATTACACCCAAGGCAGCTATACGTACGTGATGTTATAAGCCCATCCCACTTCCAAGACTCCAGCTGCTTTCCTTGCTCCTCCCCTTGAAGAGTCCGCATTCCACTCCGGATTTCCCCATAGAAATACGATTAAGCAAATATACAGTTCTTCATAAGTCTTTTCTAAGCCCTTTAGTATTTGAGATCTAGCAAAATTTTAGTGTGGGGGTTCCAAACCCTCTTTATAAAAGTGTGCACCAGCACCTCATTTGATGGTGATGAGGGCCAGTCCCTCAACAACGATTTAAACCTCTCCCAGGCTTGGTACAGGTTCTCACAATCTCTTTGTTTAAAACTTTAGAAAATTTGACTTCTAAGCCTTGCTGTTTACCCCGGAGGAAGAATCGGATCAGGGCTTTTCGGCGAGATCATCCCATGAGGTGATGATAGAGTTTGGTGGCTGACTTTCAGCCACCTCTTTGCATCTCACAAAGTGAAAATGGGAAAGTGCTAAGCCGGACATAATCTGTTGACACTCCAGCAGGGATGAAAGTATGCTTATTTCCAGAAAATTCTGAAGATGTTGTTGCGGGTCCTCGTGAGGAGACCTGTAAACTGCCCGCTTGTGTGCAGCAACTGCACCATATTTTGTTTCGGCTCGAACCTCCCTCTGGCTCAAGGGTTTAGAATGCTAGAAAGAAACATTGCTAGCTTGTGGGATTGCCACACGCCCGCCGAACCGGCCTGGCCGCTGATTCCTCAGGCACTAAAACTGCCCGCACTATTGAGTGGGATTCTGTGGTTGCTCCATGATGGTTTTTCTGAGCAGCTGCAGCTTTTCTCTCTAGAGCTTCTCTCATTGACGATGGAAATTGTCGTTACGGCTCTAAGGATGGATCCACCAACCCAGCACATCTGCAGTAATTCCATAGAATCCTGTTTTCTACAAAATACAGGCTAAGACCAAGTTGTCAACACAAAAATATTGAAATAGTAAACTAACACTTCAAAATCAAGGTAAAAATGAAAATTTCACAAATTGCCTATTCCCAGAGCAACGCGCCAAAAAACTAGTAGGCCACTTGAAGTGTACGGGACGTACAAGTAATAAAGTGGCTCTTTGAAGAACGGATTGTCAGACACAGGAATAGAATGCAGGTGAAAACTTCCAAACGTTAATTTACTATAACTATACAGTGAAGACAACAGAGTAACGAAAAATAGTTGGTTTTTGAGAATATAATTTTTATACTACACTAAGCTAATTATACTATTGAATCTAAACAATGGTGCAAGAGCATACTGAGGTTACGAAGAACATGTGAAGACAGACTATTCTGTTACGTAGTTTATCTTTTCCTCCGGTTGCTAGTCGCAACTACGCCTATGGACCCAACTCTGGGTATTTAACCCAACTTAAGAATCATGAACCTTCCACCTACATTTTACAAGTGATAAGAAGAATTCAAGTTCTAGCAATACGAAGCGGTTCCATGACTATCTGACTTTCGGGTATTTCTATCCCGAGGTAAATCAATTCCCAATTCTCCCGAACCAAGAAAAGATCATATCCTATTAATTCACAACTTTCAGTTTCTTGCCCTCTCGGGTGAAACCGGACTTTTTGGTTACATTAACATTGGCGGACATTGGCTCAGTAGGAACAAGAGAATTAAATAGAACAACCATGGAAGAAAAGAGAAAATAAACCAGCAATTCAATAATTACATTGCAGCACAAAGTTTGTAACCTCAGCAGAGGAGAATTAGCCACTCATTTGTGGATTAATCATCCTAAACAATTGTTAATCATACAAGCAATTGAAAAGAAGAAGAAAGATGAAGAACCCTTAGAATTTTCGTCCTCAATGTTACTGTAACCCACGTTCTTGCTCCACCAAGTCAGAAAGATTGAGAAATGTCCCTAAGTGTTCTATTTATACTGGGGATAAATTTTCCGGAATAGCGAAACAGCGTGTCACGGAGTGCATCGCGGAGCCTTTGCCTCAAGTGACATTCTTTGTCAAACCTGGAATTTATCCAGGTAACTACTACCAACGTGGCACGGCGTACATGTGAGCTGGCAATGTGCCCACGGTGCAATCGAGGACCCTCTCTGAAATGCATCTGAATAATTCACTTCCAACGTGGCACGGCTGATCGCGGACCTTCTTTGGAATTTGGAATTTCCATTCAGGCGAAACGCCTCCTTGATGGCAGTGCCACAGCTCCATCACTTGGAGCCCTTGTCATCTTCGCTTCACCATCTGGCCTTCCTTGCTCAATCCCGAGTTCCTTCTTGATTTCTCCCAACATGTCATTTTTCATCAACAAAAGCATATTTTTCCTACAAAACAACGCTAATCATGTTGGTTAGTATAAATTCACACTTCCATACAAATACAATTTACATGAGAATGTACACAATTTATTAGACAAACAAGACAAAAGTTATACATTTGAGTATCGATTTGGCATATAAATATGCCCCTTATCAACTCTCACCGTCGATTTGTTCCCATTCTGTGGAACACGAGCCATTGCTTGCTGATTAATCTGGACGGTCATAGCCTGCGCCAACATATTAAGGGTTGCCCGGAACTCGGCATGAGTAACATGGTAGTCCATCGAGTTTGTCAGGGCTGGTGGTGCTTGCTGGCTGCCATTACCATTTCTTCTTCCATTCGCTCTTCTGGGAGGCATTATCTGCAAGCGCGTAAAGCACCAATCAAGAGAGGAACTGTTAGAGTTTCATACTCTACACACGATAGGAATCATGAAGAAAAGGGAACATTCCTAAATGTTTCGTAGCCTCTTCTTCATAAGTATGGCGCGCTTCACACCCATGATGAAGACTCTACTTAACGCATCTTTCAGACACCCTAGGACACTCCAAACCTTTACTCTGATACCAAGTTTTTCACGACCCGAGATTACACCCTAGCCGTAACACGGTACAAGAAACCTCGAGAGGCTCCAAGTTGACCCATGGCATAATCATAGCATAACACTTAACAATAGAAATATCTAACACAGAAACATAACTGAATGGAAGCTAACTGCAAGAGTCAAATTTAAAACTCAAAAGACATAATCTAACAAAACTCTTATACATAGATTGAATCTGTTTATACATGTCTGAAAGCCTCTACTAAATTGATGAGTTGCTGGGACAGGTCCCCAGCTAACTCCTAAAGTCTGGAAAAAAACTAAAATATAACTAAAATAAGAAACATAGATCTCATCCTCGAGAGATGACGACTCACCACAATCTACTGAGATGAAAAAGGAGCGCATCTAACCACGAGGCTGAGTTTGGACACCTGAAACTATATCATGAAATGATATAGCACATAAAGGCGTGCGATCAGTACTTGAAATGTACTGAGCATGCAGGAAACGTAAATAAACTAAAATATCCAAGTACATAAGAAGGAAACAAACTGGGTACATTCACATATAAATGAATTAGAATGCAACAACCCTTTGTTAGTTACATACACATATCGACATGAAACTTTTATTTGGAACTCACATTTTGAAGCATCATCAAACTCATGCATAAGTGTCATGTATTGAACATATAATGAAAGCTGAAGTTGAAACTGATATCATACACTGTACTGGCTATCTATTGATAACTAAGACTGCATTCTACTATATCTGATTTAAACTGAAGTCTGAACTATACAAAACTAAGTCAAACTGATAACATGAACTAAGGGAGTCATTCTCTGCTATAGAGAGTCCCTAACTGACTAAGGGAAACATTCTCAACTATTGAGAGTTCCTGAGTAACTAAGGTAAACATTCTCAGCTATGGAGAGTCCTAATCTGTACTAAGGGAGACATTCTCAGCTATGGAGAGTCCATGACTGAACTAAGGAAAACATTCTCATCTATGGAGAGTCCCAACAGAACTAAGGGAAACATTCTCAGCTATGGAGAGTCCCAACTGAACTAAGGAAAACATTCTCAGCTATAGAGAGTCCCTGACTGTACTAGAACATGAAGAATACTGATCTGACATTATTCATCTGGTCTAAGCTACTACAGCTAATCAGAGACATGAGAGTTTACTGATTTCATCATACAACATTCATTTAGAATTGATTGAGGCTACTTTCTACTAACAACAAGCCCAAAAGTCTGAAGGATCATTCTCATACTTTATCATCATGGTACCAAATCATCAATTAATCCATACATTTTACATTCATGAAACATCTATAGGTTCAGATCATACTTTATATACATCCACAACATTCAAATTCCGAGTTCATAGCATATGATGTATATCTTAGATTCATGTAGGATCCATAGGTCCAATTCATACTTTAACATGTATACATTTATTCATATATGCTAGATTTATAGAAAGCCCATATATTCAAACTCTAACCCTAAATATATGCAATGAGAACATGATGAAAGCATATGAATATTTCATAAAAAACCCATTTCGAAATTTACTCTAAATCATAGTGAAAATTCGATAATCATGCCATTATCATAGGTTCAACTCATACAAAGCATTTACGTCGTAATTACAGTGAAAACATACACATACTTCACAATAATTAAAGCCATAAAGTTCTAATGTTTCTCAACATGTATATTAAATTATATATTCATATTCTAGGTTTAAGGGAATTCATACGATCTTCATATACTTTAGACATGGATGCAAGTTCATAATAAGAGCATGTGAATAGTTACGAAATTCCATTTGAAGTTCTAGGCTATTTCATGGTGAAAATTATAAAATCATCCATTTCTCATATCAAGTACAAAATTTACGGTGTTGAAGGTAATCCCATAGGCATACATAATTGTTATCCATAATGGGTCTTAGAATTAATAGGAGATATATGAGAATTTATTCACAAATCGAACCCTAGATCATGATTTCTAGAAAATCAAGGAAGTTGGATTTTAGTATCAAAATTTGGGACACAAGGATGGGAGGAGATCCCTGTTGAAGTCCCATATACCTTCTTCGAAGAAAACCCTTGATGAGTCCTTGAGTCTTGAGAAAGAGGAGGAAAAAAAGAGTTTGAGGGAATATCTTGAGGGAATGAGGGATTAGGATAGAAAAAACCCTTAAAAACGTCCCTTACAATGCTCAAAACGCCGTAGTTTAGGAGTTAGAAGTATAGGATGTTACGGAAACACCCCTGAAAAAATACAAAAAAAGTCCACCTTCCATTCCCCACGAGGCACTCCACGAGTCGTGGGGTTGGCAATGACTCGTGGGCCCTGTCATGGAGTACACTGGACAATTTCTCAAAATTCCCTCAAATCAACCGACGACTGAGTTCACGAGTCATTAGCTGTCTTAACGAATCGTGACCACCTTCCATTATCTCCATTGCCTGGAACCCCATCCTTGATCTCTAGCCTCCACCCGATGGCCGACTTAACGAGTCGTCACCTGCCTAACGACTCGTTGGATCGTCCATCACCACTGAAGCCCACGATTCCTGCTTCTCCTTCCCACGACTGCTCTGACGAGTCTTTACCTGACACGATGACTCATCAGTTCATCCATGGTCACTGGACCTGTTGTACCTCCTGACTGCTCCTCACAGGCCTGACCACGACCTGTTTGGTTACCTAACGAGTTGTCACGACTCGTTTTGAGGCAAATTTTTCCACTTCCCTACTGATTCCTCATTTAAAGTCTGGGGTCCGACCTTAAAAAGTTTCGGGGTGTTACACAAAGGCGCAACGCGCCGGCCTAATGGCACTTTGAGGGGCACAAGGCATTGCTTCATTCAGTCGTTCATAAAGTCAAATCCTAATTCTACTAGGAGCTGAAGCTGCAAAACCCAATTCAAATTCAAGAAGGAACAACGGAGGCTTAATCTACTATTATAAATACCTTTATTTCCATGTTTTAGGCATCCAATTCCAAGTCCTATTATTGTCAATTTTTAGTCCAACAATTAGTCTAAGATTCGTATATTGCAATCCTGTAGTGTTACTGCACAATTCATAGTGTAATAGTTTAGTTTACAATTGTTAGAATTTTTTCAAGTTCTTATGATTCAATATAGTCTTTGGAGATTTGCTACTCAATTAAGTATTCTTGTAAGTATTTCATTATGAATTCTTCTATATCTTTTACTTGGTTTCTCATAAACATGAGCGGCTTAATATCTTAGGCTAAGGTTGTGGGAACCATGATGGATTAACGAATGTAGGCATAATAAAATAGTGATTCTTGAATAGTGAATTAAGTGAATTGTTATTATATTTGTTTTAATTAAGTTTTAGCGGTTGCAAACATTGAAACATGTCTGTATCTTCAACTTGCCCGACCAAGGAGGTTGAAGTTAGGAAAAGAGAGTAACAATGACAATTTGAGATTAACAATTCTCATCTAATTAACCTGAGCTCTAACCGAGGATAGTTAAAGCCAATACTTATTGCAAAACTAGAATATACACACATTTGAGATTGAGAGGAGATGGGCGGAAAGCATCTAATGTTTTTTGGAGCACATAACGTATGCACTTTGAGACCGAAAGGATATAAGTGTAATTCTTAAGTCAAGAAACAATTAGATGTACTAAACATAAGCCTTACACAAAATTTACCAGGATAGATCACTAGTAAAAGCCTACTAAGTTATGAAATTATTAGAAACACAATTCTAGTTTGGTCTTAGTAATTTAATAAATAACTCAACAACTATTAGTATTATTATTTTTTTATTTTATTTTCAAACCCCCTTTCCGAAATTTTGATTAAGAGTTAGCGTATTTTTATTGTTAACATATTGTTTCTGTCTATTCTCTATGGGAACAACCCCATCCTTTGTTGGGTTATTTTATTTGACAACGACTGCTTTGTACTTCAATTACGAGGTGTAATCTGAGCGTGATCATTATTTATACTAGAAAAAGAAGAAACACATACATTTATGGTATTTGAATATTATAAAGAATCATCAGAATTAAAAAACATCCAACTATTAGTTATTTACCAATTTGAACCTTCCTTAACTGAGGTTCAAGAAAAACGGAGAGAGAGAGAGAACGAGAATGATGATTATACAGGAAGAGGTATTAACACTAATAATTAATATCTTTAAAAAAATACCAATTATTGTATAAAAGTTCCAACTAATTAGAGAGAATAAGAGTTTTGATAAAAACGTATTTTGTTTATTTTTATTTGATTGAATATACCATAATTGTTGCCACCATTTGTAGTGACTATTGTTTAGCTAAGACGGTACTAAAAAATGAAACTCTTGACCAACACTTCTCATCTATTTCAAATCTTAGGCTGCACTAGCCTCACTATTAGGGAAGTTTTACTCATTCTTGGACTGACTAAGAAGTCCTAAATATTCAACACTAGAAGTACTCAGTTGGTATTTCACCGAGATTTCTAAATACGTCCATACTCATTCCTGATACCTTAGTTTATAAGAATACTTATCCTTTTATCCTTAGTGGAAAAAAGAGAAATATTTTATTAAATTACTCAAATGCACAACATAAGACTATCTTTCTTTATTTTCTTAACAGCAAGACAAGAAGCCCATTAATCCAGAGTTCACCAAAAAAAAAAAATAAGCACGATATCTATGGACATAATCAGAACTCTTACAAGGTGGCTCAATAAGACCTCTAATTTCCACTCGCATGAAGTAACCAATTTAAGATGAAAGTAGTTCACATATTAAAACACATAATCTTCGTGGGATTTTGAAACTCCAGCGGAGTAACATAATTTGTTAGATGCTTTTAGGTTGTTAGGGATTTTTAAGGACATGATACTATGCTTTTCAAGATGTATAATGTTTGGACAGTGAGGTTGAGTAGGGAATGACACAGAGAATCAAAGAGTGGTTGTTATGCTAGGCTCAAAAATAAATGTTGTTGTCGCGTATCAAGAAAAATGAGGGGCTAAGAGTTCAATTAATCTGAAAGAATTGCAAAGTTATCAGTAGTGGTTGTAGAACAAGCGGAGATATCAAATAATCTAAAATTTAGAAACACAGATAAAGACAATTCCAGTTGTAAAAAATAATGCAAGACAATCAAAGTAAAAATGGCATAGGATGAGTAAACATAAATGTTACATCCCGTAAATTTTTTTTTCGTCTAGCCAACGTGTGTGTGTTGAGAGTTTAGAGCACAGCACATGCGGGGGAAGGCTCGAAGGAGGAACGAGTAAGCATGTTGAGCAAGCAGGTGGAAGGAGGTCGGGGGCAGGCTGCACTGGGTGCCGTGCCGCGGACCTCCCTTCGGCGCATGGTGTGGCGCGCAGCGCCGTACCTCACCGCGATGAGAGGCACGCCGCGGACCCCTCTGCACCGTCTCCAATCTCTCTATATATATATATGTGTGTGTGTGTGTGTGTGTGTGTGTGTTGAATCATTTTTAAAATTTCCAAAATAGAGAGCTATGGCTTTGGTGAGTACTTTACGAAGTTTTCGTCAAATTGAGGTCAAATTATGCTATCAAATCACGTTTGATTACAAATTATTTTTGGGTAGTGATTCCAGGGCCTGCGAAGAACATATACGGAGTTGAATCTTTGAAATTGCTCTGTTTCAACGGAGCCCCAGCGGGTAAAATTCATAGAAATCATCTTTAACTACGGCTAGCACGTCTACAAGTGATAGTAAGTATTTCTACCCTTCTAATCTATAAGAACTCGTAAGATTTTGCCGAATTGAACTCGTGTTGACTTATTGTCGTTGTGTTTCATGAGCTATGATTGCTGGCCTAATTCTTAAATTATAATAGCCCTGTTCCCTTGGCGTAAAAGCTAGAATATAGAGGGATTACGAAGTTCTAGATCGCGGCAGGATTGATTGAGCAGAATTCAACTATTGAGGTATGTCAAGGCTAAATTTTTTCAGCAAGTTATTCTCGTTGTATAGTTGATACGAATTATACCTGTGTAGTAGTTCATGATTAAATGTGTTGTGCTTAGCTTCTACGAGACAAATTGAGGTTGTAACATGGTATCCCTTGTCGGGAAAGATTGCATTCAGTTCTGACTATCGCTAGAAGCGACATAGAGTCTTCCTTTTGGTTTATTTCCTATCTATAGGGATTAATGATGTATTGATACCGTACCAAGTCCTTAGAGGCTTATGGTTAGTTGTTGAGTGTACTTTGTTAGGATGGGCGGCATAGGGTGCAGCTTGGCGATATAACTTCTGTTTGTCACCTATATATATAGTAAATCTCGCCTACAGGCTATTGGCATACCTTGACGCCTACAGGACTAGGATCTTGATAGAGTGGCCTTACCTTCGAGTTAGTGGAACTAGGGTTGCCTAATGAACTAGGTGGTAGCTCTCTAGGTGACTGTCAATGAACATATAGCTTCTTTCGACTTACAGTTGGTTGTATTGGTCACTCAGGAAACCACCCTAGTTAATCAAAGTCTAACAGACTATGTGATATCCTAAGTAGGAATCTTATCAGCTGTTATACATGCGGCTAACGTCTCTGGATATTCATACAAATGCCCATGCACATGTTTCCTAGAAGGGATAAGTTTAAGAATACCTACCTATGGGCCTATGAGTTGCTTATATGGGCTATATGCTATCTGGACAAACCAGATTGATGCCTATTGAACTAGAACCTTAGTACTAAAGTTTTACCTTCGGGTTGATAATTTTTGTGGCTGCCTGTAAGGCTATTATGGAGGACTGCTTAGAATATATTCAGTTATTAGCAGCCCTGTAGTCATTCTAAGCGGGCGAACCTTATAGTTGGTCGTATATGACCTTGTTGTTCATTTATGAACTACTATGGTACTAGCAGGGCATTCAGATAATCGCCCAAGTCACCTCGGACCTCTCCTTTTTCTTTCTAAGCCAGCTGATTATATAATTGCTTTCATGACTATCTGGCTAGCCGTGGACACATAGAATATACCTGTTGGCTACTATTCAGGATGCTATAGGAGCAAGTAACAGTGTGTTAGGCCTAAGGGGCTATGTACACTTACTGAGCGACGTGTAGTATATAAGTTAGGCCTGTCAGATGCTATACAGGCTACTCAAGGAGCAAGGGATAGTCATGAAATGCCTACGGGG